>JAVLUZ010000020.1:325100-389849 GCA_036768485.1 Mermis nigrescens
CATTTCCCATAGCTATTGCGTAGCTAATGTGCTGCTTTTTCAATCATTTTATGGTTAAATATTTATTTTAATCTGTTGGCCGCAGAATATACTTCGATTTTTTGCGTTGCTTAGAGAAAGTGTGATTTTTAGCAGATTTTGCGACTTTAGGTAGATTATTCCTAGTCCCCTCCTTTTACATCCTTAATAATCAACAATTCCAAGTATATTCATCTTTTTTGTTCCATCGGAGCATTTTTCTTTGCTAGTCTTCAAATACTTAGGTCGAGTAGATGCTTGCGTAGGTCGAGAAGAGGCTTATTAACGAAACCCATAGCTTTTGTAATATTGATCATAGACGAATGAATATTTTTTTCCGCGCTTTCTTTAAACGTGTTCTGAGTACTGAGCGAAAAAATCCGTCTTATGAAGTTTATTTCATAGTATCCTGAAAGTACCTACCAAATTCTTAACTTACTCCGACGTGTTTTCTGTTCAAAGCCGATTGCATCTCATTAATCATCAATACATCTAATCAAGATCAGCACATAGATAGTAGGTATAATAATACACTTGAATGAAATACGAATATCTCATAAAAACGCTCAGTGATTTGTAGGAACGACAAAATTCTTCTTTCATCAGATAAATAAAAATGCGCTTCATGGGTCGAATTGTGAAGGGACAAATTGTGGAGGGACGAATTGCGGCGGACGAATTGTGGTTGGGATGAATTGGGGCGGGGACGAATTGTGGGGTATGAACTTTCAATATTCCATGAATGACCGCTAGAATAGATTTCAGCGCACTTTCTGAGCTAATGTGCCCAATAATTTTTGGCCGCTTTGCGCTTTATTTATTTATATGCAATATATTGGTTTAAATATAATTGAAATCAAATTTCCTGTACCTGCATAAATTCATCAGACGGGTAACATGAAACCGCAGTCTCCGCAAACAACGATGCGCCTTAAGCTAACTCTTTTATATAACACTTATTACAATTTAGTACAAATTGATGTTGAGCAATTTGGAAAAACTATATCAAGGCACAATAAGACTTTATTCAACGATTCTCACATTCTTGAGAAATTGCATCGAACTTTGAAACGAAAAGTTAATTTTGCTAATTGCCATTATTTTTTTATTATTTTTATTATCAATTATTATTTTCATTACTTTCATTATTTTTTTATTTAGAAATTACTTCCATTACTCAGAACTTTTATTTTCCTCAGAGAAAAGCCCAATTCTATTTTCAAAGCCCTGACTTTCTAAAGTATTTTAATTTTCCTCCGTGATTCACTATTTATCAAAGCTTTCTTCTACCTACCAGCAGAGTCTTACATAGATACCTACTGCAAAAGAAAATGTTGCAAATAGCGTTTGCTTAATGTTTTTTGTGTAACATATTTCATGGGTTTGTCAGTGTAGTGTGTGCTTTTATCTTCATTTCGTAAATGTATGTCATGAACTGCTGCAGGCTTTAAACAACGTGGATTACGACCCGGCGGAATTGCTATGCGGTGCTTGTTCTGATGTATCGCAAGCACAAATTTGTCCTCGACATGGTACAGAATATTTGGAGTGAGTTATTCTTTTTCAACTGAAATCAAAATATTCCTTGTGCAAGTAAGTGCTTTAAGTTCCATGCTCGTACTTAAGCAGATGTTCATATATGCACATCATCCAGAAATACTTTTGGAAATCAGAATAGGAGAAAAATGGCTAAAAAGATTAAATACCACAAAACCTGCCCTAATCGACAGATTCTGGTCAATTTCAAGTACTTTCGCAAAACATTTGCTAAATTTATCAGTTTTTGACCTAAATTTTGCCTTATTTTTCCCAGGAAATTTTCTTTCTTGTTCTTTTGAGGCTCCTCAATGCGTATCTGCCCTCGAAAAAGTTTTTTTTGAAAATTTTTGAAAATTATTTTGTAAACCAATTTCAACCGACTACACTTGTACCTAAATATGCAAATGTCTTTACCCTACCAGTAGGAAATTGCGTGTTTTAACGGGGAAAATTTGGCAAAATTTAGGCTACAATTAATATTATCCGATATTCTTACAAAACTGTCTGAAATCTACTATATTTGTGAAAGTTTGTTTGTATGTTTGTTCGGGGTTGGCTCCGGCTCCATAATAGTTGGTGGGCTGACGTTTTGGCCCGAGGTCGGCCTACCGGGGGAAGGATCCGTAGCGATATTTAGAATCGACCAATCACAGCCGTTCGCCCTGCACAGTAGTGAAGCGGACTATGTCCCACGCAATAAGTATAGGCGATTTCGGGAGCCGTTTTTTCAAGATTTTTTTAAAAATGGGACCTATCTTATAGCACGGGGCATGTTACACCGTCTCCTATCTTAAAGCACACGTATATGTTATACTGTGCCACGTTTGTATAATGTTACTATACCATGTGCTGTAGGATAGGACGTGATATAACATACCCAGTGCTATAAGATTAGACGTGATATAACATTCCCATGCTATAAGATAGGACGTAATATAACATACCCAATGCTATAAGATAGGACGTGATACGACATACCCAATGTTATAAGATAGGACGTGTTATAACATACCCAGTGTTACAAGATAGGATGTGATATAATATACCCAATGCTGTAAGATGGGACGTAATATAACGTACCCAATGCTGTAAGATAGGACGTAATATAACATACGCCATGCAATAAGATAGAACGTGTTACAACATACCCGACGCTATAAGATAGGACGTGATACAACATACTCAATGCTTTACAATAGGGCGTGATATAACATACCCCATGCTATACAATAGGACGTGATATAACATACCTCATGCTATAAGATAGGATGTGATATAACATGCCCAAAGTTACAAGATAGGTCGTGATATAACATACCCCATGCTACAAGATAGAACGTGATATACCATACCCAGTGCTATAACATATCCTGTGCTGTAAGATAGGTGTCCTAAAACATCAAAAATATGGTTTGCACCAAAAAAATCTTTAAACATCCCAAAACATCAAAAAAAATGGTTTTGACCAAAAAAATTTTTTAAACACCCAAAAAAATCAAAAATATGGTTTTGATCAAAAACAATTTTTAAACCTCCTAAAACATCAAAAGTATTGTTTTGGACCAAAAAAGTTTTTTAATATTCCAAAACGTTAAAAATATGGTCATGATCAAACAAAATTTTTAAACATTCCAAACCATCTAATGGTGTAATTTCCAGAAAATCCCAGAACATCAAAAATATGATTTAGGACAAAGAATTCTCAGAACCATTCTATAACGTCAAAAATATGGATTTAATCAAAGAAATGGTTGACAAAAGACAGTTTTAAAAAATTTAAAAAATACAAAATGGTTTTTACAAACAATCTTTTAGAAATATCCCAAAAACATCAAAAGTCCCGGAAAATAAAAATTACAAGAGACATCTCAATCCCATACAGCTATCAGGCCTAAGTTCAGCCCGGGCAACGCCGGGCAGCTCAGCTAATAATTCATAAACAAGAGACCGATGCAGATTTCATGCTGTTTGAACCATTAATCACTTAACGCCGTCATAGATCAGTTTAAGCCGAAGATAATATAGGTTTACTTAATTTAGATGAAGATAAAATCAAATTAAAATACAACTTTCTGATGAATGATAAAAGCCAAAAATATTTCGAGTGAAAGATTTAATTCCAGTAATATTTTAACTTCAAAGCTCAAATTGAGTCATTAATTAATTATACATAATCTTTAAGAATTCTGTAAGAAGCTTTCAGTTTATCCACTTTTGCAATGTATGAATAGTACCTACTGAAAGTCGTTTTCTAAGTTGTTCAGGGAGCAGTATTAAGGAGTAAAATAATGTTTAATAAAGTCGCTTTATAAGTTTGAACCAGACACGCACGTGAGGGATTTTGGGGGTTTAGACCCCTAGATGGAAAAATGGGAAATCATCCCGGGAAATTGTTGCAAAATGAAGGCCAAAAACGGATGAAAATAGAAACTTGTCTCCAAAAATGCTTGAAATTGACCAGAAACTGTGTGATAACGTGGGTTTAACGCTATTTTAGCGCTTATTACATGTTTTTAGGTCATTTTGCCCCAAAAAGCTCAATTTTCGACCTTCAGACCGGCTGAACCCCTAGATCGGCCATGCTGTGCACCTATAGTTAACTCCAGATACCATTGCTATGTTCTCATTTCGGCATTTTGTGATTTATTTTTTAACGAAAGCCTTTCATTGGGAGATATTTCAGCGAAAAAGATTTAACCTTGCAACATAATTCTATCGCGCGTATTTATTTATCGTTTCTCTTTAACATATAAATAAATATTAAATGGAAATAAATATTCGTAGATACAAGTGTCGTTATTGCTGTTCGGTAGCCGTATTCTTTTGTTTTGGAACGACCCACTTCTGTGCTGCATGTCATGACGATTTTCAACGTCTTATTAAAACGCCAATTCATCAATTGCCGGAATGTCCTGTCGGACCTCGGCTAACACAGCTGGATCCATCCGAAATGTCTTGTCCGCTTAAGATACAACACCCACCAACTGGTCAAGAATTTGCATTAGGTTGTGGCGTTTGCCGCAATCTTATCTCGTTTTGAAATGATGAATGTGCATATATGAGTTGTTTGCGATTTCAATTTAATGTGCGCAAGGGCGGATTTAGGAGGCGGGGGAGCAAGCTTCCACCTGTCGTCAAAAAATAGTTGGGCACCACATGTAGGCATAGGGGAGGGTCTGGGGGTATACACTCCCGTAGAAGTTTTAAAAACCCCGCAGATTACTGTAGACCCCCACGATTTCATTTTTAGTAACATTTTGTCAATTTTGGGCGATTTCACCGCGCCCCCCCCAGAATTTTCTTGCTGCCCATGTATGGTCGGGCAAAATAGAGACAATGAGTATTTTTTGATTTTAGCCATGTTAATCATGATTTTTCAATATTTTTCGTAGCTTCCCGGGTAGTACTTATTAATGACATTCACTGACTCTCTCAATACTCTAAAAACCCTATTTCTACGCCAGAAGGGTAGTTAAAGTACAGAACAACGATTTTTTACTTCTTAAAATGATTTGGCGCTTTATGCCGACATTTGCACTAATCTTGCGAGTTTTTATCGCAGAAAACTTGCGAAAATTTCTAACTTTTTTCGATCAAAAATGATTCTCTATAAAAATTCGGCAAGAAACGCTACTTTAGCACAATGGACGGATTTTTTGGACAATTTTGGACACTATTAGGAAAATTGAGGGTCTTACCCCTGTCAGAAACTCCTGGATCTGCCACTGTATTTGTGTATGTATAAGAATAAACATTATTTTACTGAAGATGCCGACGTCATTCGTAATTTTGAGATGTACCTATTATGGACTATATTTTATTAATTATTCGAATCCGTGATTTCCGTTTTCTATTTTTTGCAGAAAGGCGACTCGAAAGTTAATCTACTAGTTTGTAAATTAATGAACATTTATTGTTTCTCTTACAGAAATTTATACTCTTTCAATGAATCTGCTTCATTGAAACGTTTTTTTGTAAATAAACATAAGTAAATAGGTACTTACCTACTAGCTTTTTCATCATAATTCCACTTTATTGATGTCTCATTAATTTTAAATGAAAAACGACCTTCATTAACTGTTAAAAGTTCTAAGGTAGAATAAAATTTTGAAAAATGAGCTTGCTAAGCGAGAGTTGTAAACTAAGAGGAGCTTAAAGTTTAAACCTACCATTGAATTATAAAGATAATAATAAAAGATTTAAAGCTTTAAGAAAAAGAAAAATGTGGTAAATTAAAACAAATATAGAGGATATGATGAAACATTATTGTTGAGAATGGGACGATCACGTGCTATGTATAATGACTCCTTGATTAAAAGATCAAAAGAGTTGGATGCTCGACTGATAACCTTGAAGCAATCTGATGTAATTGGATGATTGCTATTTGAGATATGTTTGTGAATAGCAGATAAACTATCACCCTGAATTGGCTTTCCTGTAGCAAAGTATGCTCTGCCATTCTACTCCCAAAATGTCGGCGAGCTTCACCGATGTAACTAGCCATACAGCTAGAACACGTATACTTATATACTAAATTTGAGAATAACTCAGCAGGTACAGCATCCTTGTTCTTGAAAAACTGGCTGATACACATGACAGGTTTGTAAACAAATCTTACTCTAATCTGAGGGTAAAATGCAGATATAACCTTTAGAATTCTGCTGCGTACATTGTAGCCATGCACACCAGTGTAAGGCAAAACAAGAGAATAGCATAGTTTATCACACCCGAATTTTATGTCATCACTCTTACTATAAACTTTTGTCATAAAGTCTGATATGACCTTATCAATCAAGCCAAGAGGATACTCATTTTGTAGTAGAGTCTGCTTCAGCTTGTCAATATCAGAGACAAAAGTCTGATATGAGTTACAAATCATGTAAATACGACTCACAAGTGTCCTTATTAAACCAACTTTATAGGCAAAAGGAATGAAGCTAGACAATTTGGCATAAAGGCCAGAAAATGTAGGTTTCTGATATGATGATGTCACAATATCATCGGACTTCCTTTCAACAAGAACATCGAGGAAATTTAATTTCTTGTCACATTCAGTTTCAAATGTGAACTTCATATATAAATTTCAAGTGATAGAATTTAATTCGCGAATTGCATTGACTTGTAGTTGTATACAAATGTAACAGTCCGTAGGGTTACAAGCTGGGGTCTGATACTTAATCCGACCCCCAGTAAGCTCACTTAGGGTACTGAGGATACAAATTCCTTGACGAACCTGAAATCAGTTGTGCAAGGGTCCGATTCCGAATGTGATCCGAATAATTACTGTGAAAACGCACAGAACCAAAAACGTTCCAGAACCGAACGTAATCTTATCATTTGCTGTGAAATCGCACAGACCCGAAAACGTTCTTTATCCACAACTGCTTACAGCTCACGGGATCCTAGGCTAACTTACTTACTTAACCCTCGGCAAAAGGTACATGTCATAACGCAACACATACTCGGCCTAAAAACCATTTGAAACTACCGGATCTTATTATTTTGGCGATAAATAGAAAACAATTCGGGCCAACCCGTAAATCCTACTATTGTTTCCCCCGGTGGGAGAAACGTTTCTCCCATCAAAATTTCCCCCGGAGGGAGAAACGTTTCACCCGGGAGAAACGTTTCTCCAGGTGTGGAGTTACCTATGTTTATCATGGTTTCGCCGTTTCTCCCGTTTCTCCTAGGCTCCGGGTGTGGTTACCTATGCTTATCATGGTTTCGCCGTTTCTCCCGTTTCTCCCAGTCTCCGGGTGTGGTTACCTATACTTATCATGGTTTGGCCGTTTCTCCCGTTTCTCTCAGGCTCGCGGTATGGTTATGTACCTATGCTTATCATGGTTTCGCCGTTTCTCCCGTTTCTCCCAGGCTCCGGGTGTGGTTACCTATGCTTCTCATGGTTTCGCCGTTTCTCCCAGGCTCCGGGTTTGGTTACCTATATGCTTATCATGGTTTCGCCGTTTCTCCCGTTTCTCCCAGGCTCCGGGTGTGGTTACCTATAATTATCATGGTTTCGCCGTTTCTCCCGGACTCCGGGTGTGGTTACCTATGCGTATCACGTTTTCGCCGTTTCTCCCGTTTCTCCCAGGCTCCGGGTGTTGTTACTTATGATTGTCATGGTCCAGGCTCCGTGTATAATCGTGAATCCAAACAATTCCACGAAAACTGACGCACAAAATGTGATATATCATATAGGTACATAATTTTACATGACACGAAACAGACACATAGGCACAAGAAATATACGCTAGAAAGAAAAACGTGAAGATGTATGTACATGGTTAATAGTTAATATCAATTCAGTGCTATCCTGCTCTCCATGTCCCGGTTCCCATGCCCGTTTTTGTTGAAAAAGGTATATGTGTTTTGAAAATAAAAGAGAGGACTTAAACCATGGAGCTGACAGCTTTGGCATCTCTAACGATGCCAGCTGCACAAAAATGGCATCAACTGCAGTCGTCCTTTACATCCAAATCTATCGAAATGTACCGAACCAAATACATGCATTAGCGCCACCATATCAAAGTCGCTAACAGCAGCAAAGTGAAAATGCGCTCCAAGAGCGTACAACAAATAGTGTTGCACGTGCTGCTACACAAATATGAAGATTTCACATGCGTAAGTATGTATTATGTACCTACGTAGGTATGCCTCCTATGGTACCCGTAGGCGGTTTTAAAGGGGTGGCCGCTCCCCTCCATTGGTCCATAATAATTGGCGAAATAAAGAATGGGTAGGTACCTATATAATTTGCAGTTGACCGTCAGTGATCATTTCTCAAATATTTCCATCGCTTCGCGCCGAATAATACCTACAATGACATTTATTTACTTTGGCAGCCCGGAATTCATATTTTTGCTCAAGGACTAGGTTTTAAAACGATTAACAACTTTTTTAGCATAGTGTTCTATTTTCTTTGCTGCAAATGCTAGAGATGGAGCATTAATTTGAGCTTCTACACGTTCTTCCGCTTTAATTTCACAATTTTCCGGCGCTTCGCGCCAGATTTTCGCAAGAATCAAAGAAATTTAATGATATTTTTTTGAGCGAAAGTGCCGGAAATTTTGAAGTTTCTTTTGAAAAATATTGAGTGAAAAGCATAGATGGGCGGCATCAAAGTTCTGGGGAGGTGCAAGATTTTTTCAAAGATAAAAAATGGCCTCAAAAATGGTGGTATGGCGAAAAAACACCATTTTAAAACGTTTCTCATCGAGCACTATCTATTGGCATCAAAGAATTGCGAAAAAATTTCAAAAATTGAATTCTGGGGGTTTTTTAATTTCTGGGGTTCATACCCCATCAAAAACCCCCCAACCCCAGTAAAGGTGAAAAATGATTTTAAATACAATAACGCTGAAAAACCCTATTTCGCGCCCGGAGGGCATACTTCTGGACCTATTTTCAACTGTTTTTGAAAAAGTTGATGTACCACCACTTCCCTCCCCTAGAAAAATCTTATAGTCTGTTTTACACAACCTTGGTCATTAATTTTAAAACTATCTCCGACAATAAGCTGAAAGATTGCGATTATAGCATTGATCTGATATATAATTATATCGTAACCATAGGTGGGCGGCACCAAAGTTTCAGTGGGGGGGGGTGCAAGATTTTTTCAAGGATCAAAAAATGGTGGTATGGCGAAAAAATACCATTTTTCATCGTTTCTCATTGAGCACGCACTATCCATTAGCATCAAAAATTGCGAAAAAAAACGAAAAAAATTTCAAAAAGTGTATTCTGGGGGTATTTTGATTTCTGAAGGGGGGGTATTTTGGTTTCACGGGGGTGTACATACCCCCTCCACGCCCAGGTATGATCGAACCCTCGGCTTACTGTCGATGAAAATTCTTAGAATTTATTTGAAACAGACTATAAATCTGCCTCTGACAGTAGATACATATGTAGATACCTACCTATATTTTGTTTCACAGGTTTGACATAACCTGGTGAGTACAAGACAAATTGTAACAATGAATGCTAATTTAATAATAAAGGTAGTCGTTAAAATATCAGGGCCCGGTTGCTCGACTCGACCATTAACTAATGTTTACCTTAACGTTAATGGTTTCCTTAAGGGAATCTTAATGGTTGTTGGCGTTAAGGTGGAGTCGAGCAACCGGCCGACCATTAAAAATTGATTTTTAATGGTTAGCCTTTATTAAGGTGGAGTCGAGCAACCGGGCCCTGATCTTGTCTGCGTGAGATCTGTTTTATCTATCGTTTTTCAGAACTGGGCCCGGTTGCTCGACTCCACCATAATAAAGGCTAACCATTAAAAATTAATTTTTAATGGTCGGCCGGTTGCTTGACTCCACCTTAACGCCAACAACCATTAAGATTCCCTTAACGAAACCATTAACGTTAAGGTAAAACCTTAACTAATGGTTTCGTTAAGGTTCGTAAAAATCGGGTTGCTCGACTTGACCATTAATTAATGGTCGAGCATTTGTTAAGGGAAGTTTAAGGGTGGTACCATTAAAGAAACCATTAACAAAAACCTTTAATGGCTGCATCAAGGGAAATCTAATGGTAGCGTTAAGGTAAGCTTAATGGTTGCGTTAAGGGAAGTTTAATGGTTGTGTTAAGTTCACACGTATTCCACGAGAATTTTAATGTTTTGGTTAAAATACATAGATATAAAACGTTGAGGACCATAGTCATTGAAAATTCGAATTTTCTTTTATTTTACTCTTTTACCGCTTGACTTTTGATTTTGGTTCGAATTCGTCTGATAATGGATTGCAGTGACAGCAATACACTTAATGAGGAAAATAAATGAAAACGCTCGTTAGTCTGGGTAAAACATATATGGTTGCTTGCGATGATATGGAAATTAAAAAAATAGAGAAATAAAAATAGGAAAATAGAATTTTGATTTTAGCGCATTTTTGGCAACAGCTAAAATAAAATAAAGAAATCAACTGAAAAAAATCGTTCTCGAATAAAATCAGGGTTGGCAAGGCTGGGTTTTTTGAATCTGCGTTTTTGGCTTTTTTGGGTGCAAAAAATTATTGGGTTTTGGGTTTTTTATCCACAGGTTACCAATTTTTCAAATAGACTGAAGTAAATACTGTAGGTGATTCAAATTGTATTTCCAATCTCTTTTTGTTTGAATTATGCTGTTCCTTTGACTAGTAAAGGCTAACCAACCTCAGTCTGGTCAACACAATGCCATGCTCGAAAATCTCAGCCCCTAGTTCACAATTGCCATCCCATGCTGCAAAACAGGGCGCTTTTATTCAACCACCTCAATAGCCCACACTTTTCTGAGTTCGACCAATTTTTCTATTTCCTAATATTTTTTGAGAGCCAGTGCATTTTTTGATTAAAATCTGATAATGTCCGAGCATTGAAGAGGAAGATAAATACATATAGTGGCAACCGCAGTGAATGATCGATTTTGTTATTGGATTTCAATATTAGCTTAATAAAGTTGTTGCTATTTGTTTGTCTCGTTTCTTGCAGCTGTTGGAGTATTCCTAGCTACTTTATGTAGCTCTAGTTGTCATTTCCATTAAAAAACCCAATAAAGCCCCAATAAAGCACAAAAAAACCCCAAAAAAACCAAAAAAACCCAAAATTCAAAATTTTCAAATCTGGGTTTATTCCATACCTGAATAAAATCTTTATTAAAATTTATTGTCATTAAAATGAATCAATGGATTTCATTTGACAGTGGATGACGAGCATGTATCATATTATTAAATAAAAGAATAATGAAAGAAGCTTTACTTTTTAAGTGTGAAATGTAATCATTGAGTTATCTACTGAAAACGATAATTGCATACATGAAGTCTCTATAAGAATCGCGTTTTAATTGTCATAAAATTATGTAGTTGGAAAAATTTAATAGCTAAAAAAATTTCTATTCATGTAAAGATGAGGTTTGTATCAGCCATTTTTCTGCAATTCGCATTGTCAGTAGGCAGCGCTCATTGTTGCCTTGTCTGCAAGTAGAAAAAAGGATAAACTAATATTATTGTTATGAAATCTTCAGTATTAATGATAACTTGCTAAATCTAAATCGGTCATAAAATTCATCGTCATTGAAATTAGTCAAAGAACTTCTTTTGACTTCGAATCGGCGAGAACTTGTCATAATATTAAAAATCGGAACGATAGGAAGAAGCGCCATTTTTAATGTGAAAAACAATCAATGAGTCCGTTAATGTAGCTCTCGACCTACCTTAAAGAATGAACCTTAACGAAACCATTAAAGTCGTTAAGGTGAAGCCCAGCAACCCAATATACCTTAAAGAAACCATTAAACGCTTAATGGGAGCGTTAAGAGTTTCAGTCGCCTAGCAAAACTGCAGACAAAACTAGCGTTGATCCAGGAGCCTTGGATCTATAAGAACAAGGTATGTGGATTAAATGATAAACTATATACTGTGTTAGAAGGGACTGTGGTACAAGGACCAAGGGCTTGCGTGCTTGTCTCACGGAAACTTAACCCAGTGCTCCTCCAACAATTCAGCAACCGTGACATGGTGTCTGTTGAGTTAAGTTATAAAAGTGCAGGGCACTGGCGTAACATCATTGTTACATCAGCATACCTGCCTTTTGACTCTCCTCATTTACCTCCAGGTAGAGCTTTTTCTCTTCTGGTTGACTACTGCAGTAAAAAGCAGATACCACTAATTGTTGGGTGTGACGCCAATGCTCACCACAACTTGTGGGGCAGCAGCGATACCAATAAACGTGGGACTGCACTTGCTGAATATTTAGCCTCAACCAATTTAATTTTATTAAATAGGGGAAGCGAACCTACATTTGTTGTGGCAAAGAGACAGGAGGTTATTGATCTAACCTTATGTTCTCTCGACCTCACTAATGATATAAGAAACTGGCATGTCTCACAAGAGGAGTCTCTATCTGACCACAGACAGATACGCTTCTCTTTACATGCTGATTCCTTTTCTTCTAGGTTGTACAGGAATCCAAGGTGCACTAATTGGGCTCTTTTTAAGCAGCACCTTAGTAGTCGCTTGGGTTCTTGGGCTCCTAGTTGCTCAACAAAAGAGGACGTAGAGGGTGCTGTTGACTTTGTACAGCAAGCACTTACATCCTCATATGAGACCTCCTGCACATTACAGAGGGAAAAGAGCAAACCTATTCCCTGGTGGAATAGGGAGCTCCAAGACCTCCGTAAGAAAAGTAGGAGAGCTTGGAATCAAGCGAAATTATCTCAATCAATTTCCGATTGGGCTGATTACCGCAAGGTTCGACAGGAGTATAAGCATCTTATACGCATGTTTGTGCTGGCAGGACTACTGCTCCAACATTGGAAAAATGTCGGATGCTGCTAGGCTTCGCCGCATTTTATGTAAACCTCAAGTAGGTGAAGTTGGCTCATTAAAACTACCTTTGGGTCAGTATACACTCAACCGAAGGGAAACCCTGCTCCACCTTCTTGACACTCACTTTCCTGGCAGCTTTGCAGTTGGAAATGAGGCATATCCGGACACATTGGGCCCAACCAGTTTTTCTGGCTTTGGTGACCAAGTTCTGGCCTGCAGGGTGATAACACCTGATAAGGTTCGCTGGGCTGTAAAGTCCTTCGAACCCTACAAGACTCCAGGGGTTGATGGCATTTTTCCAGCTCTTTTGCAGGAAGGACTGGACATGCTGGTGAGACCCCTAGTGAATATTTATCGAAGATGCCTAGCACTTGGCTATGTTCCAATAGCCTGGCGGCAAGTAAAGGTCATCTTTATCCCTAAGCCAGGGCGTAGTTCCTATGACCTGGCAAAATCCTTCAGACCAATTAGTCTTTCCTCCTTCTTACTGAAGTGTATGGAAAGATTAATTGATCGCTTTATAAGAGATGGTCCCTTGCTGGAACATCCTTTACATGTTACACAACATGCGTATCAGTGTGGAAAGTCTGTTGATACGGCCCTTCATGAACTAGTTTCTAGAATTGAACGGGCATTAGACAACAAACAATTCACACTGGGCGTTTTTCTGGACATTGAAGGGGCATTTGACAATACAACCTTCAATGCTATCTGCAAAGCAGCATCCAATCATGGCATACATCAGACCATTGTTAAATGGATTGATGCTATGCTAAGATTTCGCCATATCATGACTGACTCTTATGGAGACAGCATGATCTTTACTACCACAAAAGGCTGTCCACAAGGAGGTGTACTATCTCCTTTGCTGTGGTGCCTTGTGGTGGACGAACTTTTGCAGAATTTGCAAAAGTCTGGCCTCTACAGTCAAGGATATGCTGATGATTTGGCAATCCTTGTTACTGGAAGGTTCCTTGACACCATTTCCTCACTTATGGAAAGTGGTTTAGCCAAGGTGGAACAGTGGTGTCACCATAATGGTCTATCTGTGAACCCACAGAAAACCGAAATGGTGCTATTCACTCATAAACGGAAACTTGATGGGTTTAAACCACCAATTTTCTATGGTATGCCACTACAATGTGCAAACCAGGTCAAATTTTTGGGACTTATTTTGGACCAAAAATTAAACTGGCGCAATCATGTAGAGGTCAAATGTCAGAAGGCTGTTAATGCATTCTGGCAATGTCGTAGAGCTGTAGGGAAATCCTGGGGTCTATCACCACGAGTCATGCGATGGCTTTTCGTGTCTGTGATTAGACCCATGATCACCTATGCTGCACTAATCTGGTGGCCTCGTGCACACTTGTCTACTGTGAAATGTCAGCTTAATCATTTACATAGAATGGCTTGCCTCAGCATTTGTAGTGCCATGTGCACCACACCGACTGCAGCCATGGAAGTCTTGCTGGACCTGCCTCCCCTGCATATCTTTGTGGAGGGTTGTGCAAGGGCAGCGGCATATCGACTAAACATAGCTGGCAGTTGGAATGCAAAAGGCAAGGTTGTAGGTCACAATGCTGTTTGGGCTAAGGCCATTGGGCCAGTGCTCAAAATGCCAAGTGACTTCATTGTACCAAAATTTATTTTTGGTAGACTTTATACCATTCAGTTTCCCACTAGGGATGACTGGGAAAAATCTAGAGTGGATATTCTCTCGCCTCCTGGAATTGTCTGCTACACTGATGGATCACGCTTTGTGAATACCTCAGGCGCGGGCATCTATTTCCAGAACTTAAAACAGATGCGGTATTTTACCTTAGGCAGTATGTGTACTGTCTTTCAGGCAGAAATACTTGCTATTTTGCAATGCTGCCGTAGCAGAGAATTGATGGCCCTCAGAAATGAGAACATCTTTATTTGCTCTGACAGTCAATCTGCTCTGAAGTCACTTCTATCTCCAAAAGTGTCTTCAAAGTTAGTTCTCGAGTGTGTTCTTGCTTTGCAAGAACTCTCGCAGTATAACAATGTCAAATTATTATGGGTCCCAGGTCACTGCGGCATTGAGGGCAATGAATTTGCGGATCATGCTGCAAAAATGGGATCAGCACGTAAACATGTTGGCCCAGAACCGGTAGTTGCTGTCTCCAGAGCTGTTGCTAAGGCTGACATCAACAGCTGGGTCAGGGAACAACATGTTCAATATTGGAGTGAGCAAAAGACTTGTCGTCAGGCCAGATCCTTTATGGAGAGGCCATGCAAGAAAATAGCCAGCTCCTTGATCAGCTTAGGTCGTAAGCTGCTTAAGACAGTAATAGGTCTCTTAACTGGACACTGTCCCCTCAACAGACACCTATGTACTATTGGGGTTTCTGACAACCCCAAATGCGCTAAATGTCTGCTCACAGAAGAGGATTCTATCCACTTCCTTTGTCACTGCCCTGGGTTTGATAAGTTGAGAGCTAGGTTCTTCCATGCTCCACATATTGAACCCTCGGCAGTTTTACAGGAGCCTGTTGCTCAACTTTTGGGGTTTATTAAAGCCTCAAAACGTTTGTGCGACTAGCTCTCAAAAGTTTCCGTGGGGTACACAATGGGCTTCTTAGCCTGCGTGAAGGGCTTTCGCCCACCCCTTTATCACTATCACTAAGGTTTCAGTCGAGCAACCGGTTTTAAGGTAGACATTAAAAAATTGAGCCTTAATTAATGGCTGCACTAAGGTGGAGTCCAGCAACCGAAATTTAAATCGACCATTAGACTTCCCTTAAAGTCGAGCTTAATGGTTGAGTCGAGCAACCCGATTTTTTTAATGGTTTCGTTAAGGTGTAAATCGGACTTAACGCGACCATTAATTAATGGTTGCGTTAAGGTGACCATTAACGTTAAGGTAAACATTAGTTAATGGTCGAGTCGAGCAACCGGGCCCAGAACGATTACCTATGTAAGGAGGTATACCTATACCCAATACTAAGTTAAGTAACTACCTAAGTACGTAGGTACACCTAATATACGACACGTGAGCAAATTTTCACTTTATTAACAGCATTACGCAATGATCTGTTCCATGTTAGATAGCCGGTATTTTATAATTTTTCTGACAAAGAGCTTTCACCTAATATTTTGTTTCAAATAAGCTCGGGCATGAACTACTTATAGTCTGTTTGACATAAGCTTGTGCATAAATTCTAAGAATTTTTTTGGAAGTAAGTCGGCGGGTTACGATAATTTTATATTAAATCAATGCTATCTAAAAAAATCTATCGGCTAATTGTCGACCATAGTCTTTAAAATTTATGTTTGAACTTGTGTGAAACAGACTGCAGAGATACATATTTAACGACAATTGAGAACCTTCTGAATGCAGTTGCATGCTAAACTGTTTTTCTATTTTTCCGGCAAAAATTATCGAAGCCCAAACTTATCGATAGCCCATTTCACAGAAGTTTGGGCAAAAGTTTTAAAAATCATATCCAACAAAAAAAAAATGACAAATAGGGATTTTAGCATTGATCTGATATATAATTATCGTAATCCACCGGCTTATTGTCGAAGAAAATTCTTAAAATTTATGTCCAAACTTATGTGCTGCAAGTTGTAGCTCACCTGGTAAAAATGTCGACTAGAAAAGGAAAGACTTTATGAAACATACGATGACACTACATACATTTTTCTAAAGAAGACTATTGTTCGAATAAAAATGAGAACATTGGGCAACAATTTGGGATTTTTGCGGCTGCACATTTTGTACAAATCATAAGTCAGGCGTAGGAACCAAACTTTTATTGTTGACCTTCCATACTATATCGACGTCGAACGTCTCGCGACTTTCTTACGCAGGGCAGGTTCCACTAAAAGAGTCAAATAAATACGATAGAAAATAGCAATTCTATGTGGGTTAACTCGACTTTAACCCCCATTTGACCCGTCCAGATAGGCCACTCTCGCGCCTCGAGAGCATAGATGCATAGCATGGTCGGTCTGGGAGTCAGCCATAGAGCTTTTTGTGTGCCTATGGACTAAAAAATTGGTATAAATGCTACACTATCGCAAAAACTATGCTTACTCACAATTTATGATCATTTTAACCTCATCGGAAAACTTCTAATTTTTCAATTGTGGGAGGTCATTAACCCGAGCCCCACGTGCACGTGATGCATATGCAACTTATTTAAGAATGCCTGTATAAAAGCCAGTAGTGTTGAATAGTCAGTAAAATGCATCTAAGATGAAATTTACTGGAAATATCCCTCGTTCACCCGACCGTGTGATCCTCGATCACACAATGAGGTTTTTTGCAGACATCTATAGTCTGTTTCACATAAGTTTGGGCATAAATTTTAAAATTACATACGACAATAAGTAGACAGATTGCGATTATAGCATTGATTTGATATATAATTATCGTGATCCATCGGCCTATTTTCGAAAAAATGCTTAAAATTTATGCCCACTTATGTGAAACAGACTATAAGCTTCTGAGAGACCACAGGCACTGAGATTCTTTCTAGCTGCGATTATTTATTCGCTGCGGAAACACGCTTTCACTAATGGTTTACGGTGCAAAATTCCTATACGATTGATGAACGAGAAAGCTTCGAGTAGGCGGCGCATTTTAAAGATGAACCATTGTAGAAATTTATCGATTTTGACGACTTCGCTGATATCCCCGCAAGAAATATACAAAGATGTAGGTTATTAATGTAATTTCATATTTCAATTATATTTTTTATTTCCGTCTTGAATCCTCGTTCACAAATTTTTTATCTCATGGAAACGAATTCACTCTGAATGTGGAGTGAGGAAATGAGGAAATACGATACGACATTACTGTGTCGTATCTCGCCATCAGCGGAATATGACTTCAATGATTTCAAAGATTTAATTGAGCCGTTTAGATAATGTGCCGTCTAAAGATCACGACGAGATGCACAGTATATGATCAGTCTGTCGCTCTGGTAAGCGTTAGCCGAGAGCTTTTTTGATTCAATGCCTCAAAAACTGGTATAAATGCTAAAATGGCGTAAAAGTAGAACAATTTTCAGTTTCTGATAATTTTCAAGCACTTCTGCAGAATATTTATGATTTTCATCGATTTTTGGTCTTTACTTTGCATTATTTTTCTCAGGAAAATTTCCCATTCTCCATTATAGGGGTCTAAGATTTTTGAACCCCCTAAGTGCATGTCTAATCACGAATATTTGAAACACCACCTAAATTATTTAGTAAGAAAATTTCAATCACGCATTCTGACGTTCAATAAGGCGCAGCGGAGTATTTTAAATATCACATCAGTCTAGTAAATTCTAGCAGATTATTTGAAATTTGATTAGATACTTTACAAAGTAGCAAATACACTTAATGGAGTTATTACCTTCTGCACCACAGTCATTTCGTCGGTAGTGCCAATGCAAAACCACATGATGCACGTAAACGATATGAGAAAGACAATAAGGAAGAAGCTAACAAAGACGATTAATGGTCCAAAATAATCCAATACTGTTAACTCTTGCTTCAAACTGACCATATTGATTAAATTAGGGTACTCGATGGGCAGTCCGATCTGTGAAAACATCATACACAAAATAATTTACATCAGCAAAAAGTCAACAACATCAATTTAACCTCAATCGGTTTTATAACCACACACTTGTAATATAAAATATAAATTATAAAATAATTGATCTCTTAGTCATTATCAGTGAAACATCCACGTTTTCCAAATAATGGTTAGCATAGGAGGGCGGCACAAAGATTCTAAGGGGTGCAATATTTTTCAAAGGTAAAAAATAGCCTCAAAAATGGTGGTATGGCGAAAAAATACCATTTTGAACGTTTCTTATCGAGTACATTTATTATTGGCATCAAAAAATTGCGAAAAGAAAAAAATTTCAAAAATTGAATTCTGGGGGTATTTTCGTTTCTCAGGGGGTGCATACCCCCAAACGCCCCCACGCCCAGGTGTGATGGTCAGCTATATACGATGAAGTATCGTTCTAAAAAATTCTTGATATACGAGTAAATAAGTATAACGATATGAGCACTTTTGAAATATAGCGCATGGCCACTAAATTATAGGTTAGTAAATTTTATGTATCCGTGGCAAACGACATACAATCATACCTGGGCGTGGGGGTTCGCACACCTCGAGAAACCAAAATACTCCCACAGAAATCAATTTTTGAAATTCTTTTTGTTTTTTCGCAATTTTTTTATGTCAATGGATAGTGCTCGATGAGAAACGTTGAAAAATGGTGTTTTTTCGCCATACCATCATTTTTAAGGTAATTTTTTGACCTTTGAAAAATCTTGCACACCCCCTCCCAAAACTTTGGTGGCGCCCACCTATGCATACAAATGGAGCTTCGGGTCTCTGAACCCTGAGGAAAAAAGATACGTTTTTCTGGCCAAAATAAGGCAAATTAAAGCTAATTAATGCATAAAAGTTCGAACTTCTTGACAAAAGGCCATATGTACGAATATAACGTTTTCCGGCTGACCTCACTTCTCAAATAAGACATACGAGGATTGATCAAAAAGTTCCCGGAATTGAAGCTATAACTTTTGATAGAAACAAAATTGAATCAAACAAATTATATGTTTATGAAGCTGAACCTTTCTGTATCAACCTGCAAGTATTCAACTTTGTCAGCATGTTTGTTGCTGATTGGTAGTCGTTTATCATTATCATACTTTGTGCAACTATGAAAAACTCAAAATTTGAAGTTAGGCAAACATTAAATTCTGGTTAAAACTTGGATGGAATTCAAAGATATTCCGATCGCTCTGCAAAAGTCTACTGAGACAACGCTCCTAATAAAACAACGATTTGTGACTGATCTAAGCGATTTAGAGGTGAACAAGAGAGCATCGAGGATGACCATTGGGAAGGGCGCCCTGTTGAGGCAATCCAGAGGAAAATGGGGACTGCTGTTCAGGCTGTAGTTGAAGCAAACCAATGATTGTCACTAAGTATGGTAGATAAAGAAGTGGGCTTGTCCTATGGATCGATTCAAACTATTCTAATTGATCGTATGGGTTTGTGCTAACTTTCTGCAAGGTGGGTTCCAAAAGCGTTGCAGTGCTGTACACGACGAATTTCTTGCAACGCTTTTGGACCCCATCTTGCAGAAAGTTTGCTCAAACCCAAACCATCGCTCAGAATACTTTGAATCTATCCATAGGACAGGCCCACTTCCTCAGCTATCACACGTACTGACAGTCGTTAGTCTGCTTCAACTACAGCCTGAACAGCAGTCTCATTTTCCTCTGGATTGCCTCAACAGGGCGCCCTTCTCAATGGTCATCCTCAATGCTTTCTTGTCCACCTGCTAAATAGCTTGAATCAGTCATAAATCGTTGTTTTATTAGAAGAATGTCTCAGTAGACTTTTTGCAGAGCGATCGGAATGTCCTTCGAATTCCATCCAAGTTTAACCAAGAATTTAATGTTTGCCTAACTTCAAATTTTGAGTTTTTTATAGTTGTACAAAGTATGATAATGATAAACGACTACCAATCAGCAAAAAACATGCCGACAAAATTGAAAATTTGCAGGTTGATGCAGTAAAGGTTCGGCTTTATAAGCATATAATTTGTTCAATTCAATTTTGTTTCCATCAAAAGTTATAGGTTCATTCCGGTAACTTTTTGATCAACCCTCTTAACTTCCACAAAGGCTGAATGGCTAAACCCACCCGGTCTCATTTTTCACAAGTGCATAAATGCAACGTCGAATGATGAATTTCGATGGTTTGCCATTTTGAGTCTTGTACGCTTTATTGTATGCAGCTAAAGCTTAAAATCTCAATTCGTTTAACATCCGACCCGATACCCCCTGTACAACAACAGCGCGTCCGAGGGACGCAAAAAAAGGTACCAAGGTCACCAATTGTCTATAGTCTGTTTCACATAAGTTTGGGCATAAATATTAAGAATTATATGGAAAGTAAGCTGGCGGATTACGATAATTGTATATCAAATTAATGCTATAATCACAATCTGTCGACTTATTGTCGGACATGGTTTTTAAAATTTATGCCCAAACTTGTGTGAAACAGACTATAATATCCTAAATAAAAACTCGACACACACCTTCAAATCCCGTCAAGCTGACTAAAAATAAAATTGCTATCTCGGAAATTCAATTTTGTAAATAAATATTGAATAAAGCTCCGTTGAAAACTGCTCGTATCCACACAAAGCTAATGATGCTGCTCTAAAGAACCAAAATCGATAGAATACAGTGAGTCGTCAGAAACCGGACATTTGCATACACATGCTGCTTTTTCATGACTTAAAGTAGGATAATGCGTAGATCAGCTCTGCAAACATTCTACTCGCTATTTGCATTAGGTCGTAAAGGCAAACTGAAACTAGTCTCAGTAAATACTCGTATAGATGCTCCTATGTACGAATTAAGCTAAATCGTTATTGACAACACAATACTGTTCTAATAAAGATGAAGTATGTAATTGTGCGGTTCAAGGGCTCTGTCAAAGGACTGACTTAAGAACCTTTAATGTAAATGCTACTATCACGTCAACATACCTATATGTATGTGCCCAGTGGTGGATCTAGAATTTTTCTAAGGCGGGCGGTACCCGAACTTTTCCAAAACTGTCAAAAAAAGGTCCAAAATTTGCCCTTTTGGCGTTTTACATCGTCTACTTTTATTTAAAATCACTTTTGACGCAGCCTTTTTTCGACTTAGAATTTTCTATAATTTTGTGCGGAAAAATCATTAAAATTCGATAACTTAAGTGAAAATCACGTTTAGAAGCTTGATTTGCTGCTCGATTTCCTGTGTTTGTAGCATTTGATGCGGTAAGTACATATTATGTACGTCTAAAATTTTTAAAAGTTATGTGCGTAGTCTACGTTGCAATAATCGTTTCTGGCTTTGAAATTGTTTTGAAAGCTATTCCATGAGCGGAAAAATGGGTTCCAGGTCGCCAAGAAAGTAATGTCATTAATAGGTATTATCAGGCGCGAAGCGCCGGAAAAATTTGAGGAATCACTCGTATGATCACGGTCGGCCAAAAATCATTGCAAATTACATATCCATTCTTCATCTCGCCAAATATTTTGGGCCGATGGGGGAAGGGGACGGCCGCCCCCTTAGATCCGCCACTGTACATTTGTACCTATCTTTATATAGCTTTACCTATAACCACCTATACAAAATAATCATCGCCCGACGCCCTCGTGCCCCTCGTTAGACCCTACGAAAAGTTGATTTGAAAAGTTCCAAATGAAATGAGAAATTTGAATTTTACCTTTATGACGTTCATCCCCTTCTGTCGTATGTGCCAGTTGCGAGGGCGGCAAGCCGTGCATGTTGAGCTACATCAAGCCAGACCCACTTTGTCAGAAGGCCTACCATCTCGTATGTAAACCCATACATTTATGTCTCAATAAACCCATTCTATCCGTGGACCCGGAAAAATCTCGTTAGACTCACTGTATCGGCTACACTCTCCCGTGTAAACTTTAAATAATCGGTGAGTCTAAAATGGCTAGTCA
Source organism: Mermis nigrescens (assembly GCA_036768485.1). Lineage (NCBI taxonomy): Eukaryota > Metazoa > Nematoda > Enoplea > Mermithida > Mermithidae > Mermis > Mermis nigrescens. The sequence goes on from JAVLUZ010000020.1 coordinate 347,482, forward strand.
GATTCATAATGCTTATGTTACGAGCATTTTTTAAAAATTGATCCTAACAGCACTCTGGGAGCAAAATAAATCTTAAGTGAAGTCACTTTACACCTTTACTGAGTACAAACAAATTCTCCCAATACAGATCGTGCGAACCTAAGACATGAAGCACTCCTAGAGTTGAGATCATGTTCCGAGTCCTGACTCATATGTAACTGGTTAATCCATCGCAGAAACGTCTTTTTCAACTAGAATTATTAGTTTACACCTCCAGGACTAATTCAATATTGAGTGTTAAGGAACGCATCCACCTGCGATATGTGAACTTTAAGACGTTCTTTATTCTAACATCAGTTCTAACATCCCGTTTCATAACTGTAGTATGTTCCATTTCGAACGGCCCATTTTTAGCTAGAGTCTTATTAGTGTAATAGATTTTCACTGCACCAACGGCTTCTTTAACTATGCTCTCGTAGCATCTGGTTGCTTTAAACTATTCTTATTGATGTTTAATATGCTTGGTCTAACATGTGGCGCATCTAACAGACTACCGCAACAACTTAACCCGTAAAACATTCTGCTACAGTAATAAGCCGTAAAACGAAAATGGACCGTTTGGAATGGAACAGACTATAGCGAAGCTAGCAGACAAAATAATTCTAATAACGTTTTTCACCCTAAAATTGTAACTTCATACTCTACAAACTGAGGCGACAACGTGCGATGTATAACCGCTGACACGTACTTTATTTTTAGAATCGTTTGCACAACCTGATTCATAAATTGAGAAGTTGACAAACAAAAAATGGACGGAAACATTTTTTACCCCAGAGTTAAACTTTACACCTCTAAAACTAATTCTATATTGAGTTCAGAGAAACACTTTCAAGCGTGATCCCCTTCGACAAACATACTTTTTTGTAGTACTTCGCACGTCTCAATTTATAACCGGAGAGGTTGACAAACTGGAAGAAGGTAAAAAAAGTTTTTCGTCTACCGGCAGAGTGTTTAAACTGCTATAACTAACTCGGTATTGACTTTATACGAACGCGGTCAAGTTTTACGTGTAGCCCTTAAAAAATAGTACTTTCCTTTCAGAAAGTTATTTTCCGACTTATAACCGGAGTTGTTGAATAGGCATAAAGACTGAAACACGACAGAAATCTATCTCTTCACCTCTCTTTACACTCCCACTCAAGAACCCATGCGAAATTTAAAAAGCAAAAATTGAGTTTTAGAAAATTTCATTCTCTACAATTCTATACCATTTAAGTTTTTTCAGGTATTTTAAGCTCGCTAAAAATCGTCGAAGGTTCCCATGTGTTATAACGTTACGAAAAATTTTACACACTCATTATAAGCTAAATATCAAACATAGGCGAGTTATACGCGACCAGAGGGAGTGAAATCAGTAGAATGTTACGTGCGGTAAACTGGGTTTCTTGACCTTTACTAGTGGAGCTTAGCCAATTCGTGGGTTTCAAAAGATGAAAAATACAAACAAAAAGTAGTATTTTCAGACTTTTTTGCAATAAGTTCAAAAATTGTCTTGCAGCACCTTTCGTCCTCTCAAAATCGCCTGACAGTATCTGATTTTCTAAAACCCTAGGTAGGGGTAATACCCCCTCTCACCCCCTTTACCCACGTGTGCTGAGTATTGAGCGTACAAAACAAAAAATACCCGCAACGAATTTTTTATCTATCCTTAAAAACCGCACCTCCCATATGTGTCCCGTTATAGCTGTTTAAGTAATAAGAAAATTCGATGCCGGCGATTTTTGGTTTTTCAAAAAATCAATACCCAGTGTGTAAAATGTAAAGTTTTAGTGAAGTTTTTTAATGAGCGTGTAAAGTTTTACTGTAGCGTTATAACATGTTTTTTTTAATTTTGGCGTGCTCACAAGTTTTCTTGCTCAGTTTGGCATTCTATTTAGTCTAGTTTTTTTAAATGTAGACAATTGATTAAGCAAGATGACCTTTTTCATATTTTTGAAAAGTAACTTGTTTACAGAGTGAGTGACGATGTAAAGTGTGTAAAAATCTGAGCGTGAAAAGACACATTTCGGCCTGTATTTTGTCTGCCAACTCCGGTTACGAGTCCCCCAAAATTGGTTCCAGCACAAATGTACTAAAACTCAAGGGCTACTTTAGGCTTACCAGCCAACTTTTGTACTTTCAATACGGACTTAGATCTAGGGGTTTAAACTTTACACTCTAGTGGATAGTGTAAAAAACAGATTTAATCTAAGATTTCTCTGCCAACTTTCCTGCTTATAAGTCAGGATAAATTAAATGAAATATAAATAAAGCACCTTCTAAGGGCTACACGTCACAGCAAACCGCGTTTAAAAAACTCAATATTGACTTACTTATGGAGGTGTAAAGTTCGAAATGAGGAGGTGTAAAATAGGCGAAAAAATCCGTTTTACCTCATTTTGATTAGTAAACATCTCAAATATTTTGCGAATCAGAAGTTTTCCACATACAAATGTACTACGATTAAAAGGCTACAAACTGGCCCAAACCGAATTACTTTACACTCAATGAGGAGTTGGGTTCTGATTTTCAAAGTTTACAATGAGTTATATGATGGAAAACACGTCCTCGTCCGTTTTATTATTCGACACTTTCTCCGTTGAGAAGTCGGGATAGATCGGATAAAGTACATTCTAAGGGGCACACGTTACAGCAAATTGCGTTTATTTACAACAATATTTAGCTTTTTCGAGAGGTGTAAAGTCAAAAATTGGGAGTGTTAAACGTGCTCATGTCTTGTTTTTTCTGCCAACTTCTACGCTTATGAGTCTGGACATGATCTCAAGTCTAAAAATATACGAGGAATCAAATGTGACACACCAGCTGGGCGCGTTTGTTTACACTCAACAGCGGTGTAAAGTGGTTTACTTCTAATATATACTTGTCTTCAGGCCATTGTAGAGACTAAAGTTTTTCATAAATGTTCATCGTAATATTAGAATTACGAATTCGAGTAAAATCTTCTTTACACTCTGTGGTGGTGTAAAGTTTACAGTGCAAATTAACTTTAGTTCTAGAGCCTCGCGGAAGCTGAATTTTTTCCAAAATGTTCTACGTAACGTCAGAATCTCGAATCTGACTGCTAGTTTTCTCGAAATCCAGCCGCTGTGTAAAGTTTGCACTATTTATTTATTGTCAATGTATAGTTTACACTACAAATTTATTGTATTTCCGAAGCGTTGCAAAACGTGAATTTTTTCCAAATATGTTCCGCAAGGTCAGGATTATGAATCTGACTGCACGTTTTGTTTACACATTTAGTTTACATTTAGTTTAGTTTACATTTAGTTTAGTATTTACATTTAGTTTCAGAGCGTTGCAGACGCTTAATTTTTCTAAAATGTTCCATGTAAAGTCAGGATTATGAATTAGAGCATATGTCTTCTTTACACCCAATCATTGCGGAAAGTTTATGCTGAATTCCTTTGATGCGTTAAAATAAGGTTAGGATTGTCTTATTCAACAAAGATAATGCTGATGTTCAGAACAATAGTTTTTCGTGTTCTTCGATTGCTGTCATTATTATGGCATGTTACCGTTTGTATTTACTGACTGATTTACTCAAATCATGCTAATTAAAACAGGGTACTAGCAAAGAAAATGCTAAGATGAAGAAAAAACAGAATATACCTGGGATTGTGGATTCTTAAGAAGTAAAAGTAGGGAACTATGAAAAGCTGTACCCATGTATATGCCTAGTCGCAAAATCTGCTGAAAAGCACTTTCTCTAAGCAATGCAAAAATCGAAGTATATTCTGCGGCCTAAAGTCAATTGAATGAAATAGCAAACAGATGCATTCAACACGATCAAAGAAATTGTTGGTTCAAAGCAGTAGCAAACGCGAAAGCTCAAGTGAAACAGACTACATGAAGGTACACTTGCATGCCCGCAACGAATGTGTGCACTAATCAATTGACACCAGGTTTCTTGCTTTAATGCTCATGATAACAAAATAAACAGCTTAAAATACAATTGCAGCTAAAGTTCTATTTTTGACGATACGAAGCGAGTCGACGTTGGAACTAGCAAGCAATTTACAAAAGTAAACATTTTAGATTAGGTTTATATACTCTTATGTGAAGCATTAAAAATTATTTAAAGAAGCTTACACTCTTTCAGAGGCTGCAGAATATACTTCGATTTTTTGCGCTGTTTAGAGAAAGTCTGATTTTCAGCAGATTTTGCGACTTTAGGCATATATATACGTAGCTTTTTCATAATCTCCTCCTTTTACATCCTTAATAATCCACAATCCCAAGTATATTCCTCTTTGTTGTTCCATCGAGGCATTTTTCGTTGCTAGTGATAATATAGGTAAGGCCCTTATATTTTCCTACTCATACAATGTGGACTAGAGTGAAGAAGGGCTACTGGCGATATCGCAGAGGTAAAAACTCATATTTAATTGAAAAACATACTTTCTCTCATCAGAACTCGATCAACAATATCAAAGAATGATCACCGATATCACTGATTATAGTCGTCAAATAAGTTTGGGCAAGAATTTCGATTTTTCACACACAATACACCAGTAACGTTGACCGGATCTTAATAACTTCAATCTCCCGGCTTGATGTTTTAAAATTATTAAATGTCAAGTGCAAATTCAACCGAGATTGCAAAAAATACAATAACGCCGACCAGTGTTTTTTTGTACTCGGCAAAGATTTTCCCGATGTACAAAGACTTCTCGGGACCGTCTTTGTACATGTACAAAGATTTTTGGGAAGACAAAAATTGCAAAAAAAAGGTCTGAAATTCGCAAAATTTTTCGGCGCTTCGCGCCGTTTTAAGACGATTCTTTGTGATTTTTGCCCTCAGAGATCCAGAAATTAGCTAAAATACACTACCAAAAGCCGAACAACTCTGTTTTTATACACTAAAATCGCTACTGTACCATATTATAGTACCCAAAAATTTGTGTGTACAAAATGTACAAAGATTTTTGGGACGACAAAAACTGTAAAAAGGTCGCCGAAATGAGTAATTGTTTGTCCAAAATATCTGTAAAATGGCAGGATTTGCATTTAGAATGGAAAAATGTCAAATGTTTTGGCGCTTCGCGCCGTTTTGAGACAATTTTCAGTAATTTTTGGCGTCAGAAACCCAGAAATCAGCAAAAATACACTACCAAAGATCGAAAACCGTGTTTTACCACATTAAAATCGCTACTGCACTATATTACAGTACACAAAAATTTGCATGTACAAAATGTACAAAGACTTTTGGGGACCATCTTTGTACCTGTACGAATGGACATTGTACAAAAAAAACAACACTCATGCCGACTGAAAATTGCTTAAATCCGAGCACTAATCAAATCAAAACATTGAACTCATTGAAGATATTGGCGATATTTCACTACTGATACGGGCTTGATGCATTGCATTTACTAATTTTCAAGACTAATGTTAAATTGATTTAATTGCACATAAAAATTTTAGAGCACAAATGAAAAACGATTAGTAATATACAGGCAAGAAAAGGAGACGCTGAAACAACAACGACGCATTAGGAACGGGGAGTTAAATCAAGTACGCATCACAAGTTTAACGCAAAGAGGAATAGTACCTATGTAAAGCTAAAATATCGAAAATGGTCAACATGCTTTTTTTATTCCAGAATCCTCTCAATGTTCATAATTTTCGAGTTCTTGCCATACATGTGCAGCATGGAAATTCTGGGTTGGGAGTCAGACCCGAAAAACTTTTGAAAAGTGCTTTTTTCTGGCTAAAAAACGATGGGAATACGTCAAAACCACCGCTTTTTGAAATTGAGTAAATTGAACAAAATATGGTCAAAAAACGTGTATAAGGTGCGAAGCGCTAGAAATTTGACTTTCGAGCCAAAAAAGAGCTAAAAGTGCTTAAAAAGGAACACTTTTTACAATCTTTCCGAAAAATCGTCAATTATTGAGGGAACAGCCATTTCGCAAGGGTCAGTAGCCATTCTGGAAGGAGGTCAACCTTCTCAAAGAAAACGTTTGCTTCTTACAATAAAATAGGTGGCAAAATCAATTTAGATGCATAAAAATTCTTAAACGTGTAATCTAATTTAAGATTAACGTTAGATTTAATCCTCTTTGTGAGCAAGTTGTGCAAGTGAGATCAAAAACTCGTCAAAGTACGGGGCAGCGAAACAATAATTCACATTGCACGAAAAATTGGCGAATTAAAACATAACGATACAACTTTCTTTACAATGACGAAAAGTATCATTAGTTTCAGTTTACAAAGCGGCCGCTGGGCCAGCGAATAGCACGTCGGTCGATTTGCTGATGATAAAGCCAAATATAAGACTGATTATCAAGGAGAGTAAACCGATCGAAAAAATTCCCCATTGCCAAAGCGGATTCGGTTTAAGAAAGAGACGAAGCCAAATTTTATTCCAACGAGACTCGGTCCATGTTGAATAGAAGCCAGCAGAGTCATTGAATGGATCAGCTAAATTATAGCCAGGTATTTCGAAAGCAGGAGACAATGCCAATGAGCTTTTCACCGTACTGATGATGCAAAACGAATCGTTCTGAAGAAAAACAAAATTTATAATCATCCATAAAAATTAGTTCGAAACAGCGATAATTTAACAAGCTAATGAACTTTTTCAACTGTATTTCAGCAAGTTTTATATAAAATTTTATCGATTTACAGCGCAACGAAGAGCAACACATATAAATAAGATTTTCCGTACAACAAAATCAACAACTATTGGTACTACTGCTACAACCATACATGCACAGCATGAGAATTCTAGGGGGAATTAGAAGGTGCCTTTTTTTGGTCCGAAAATTGTAGGTACGCGTCAAAAACATCGTTTTTCAGCGTTTCTGACGATGCCCTATCTTTCTAGAGCATAAAACATGATAAATTAAAAAAAATCAAAAAGTCGTAACAAATTGAACAAAATATAGTCAAAACATGAGTATAATGGCGCAAAGCGCCGAAATTCCCCTTATCATATATGGCTACAACTGCTTCTACTACTATAGTCAATTTCACGAAACCATGTACATGGTAATTAATTGTTAGCGTTGCAGCAAGCAGCCAAAAAGGTTATTTCTAGTCAGCCTACTATAATACAATTCTGCATAGGGAAACTTAACGTGCCTATCAACCACTATGCCCAGTATCGTAATTATTGCTGCACTTTGAACCTTTTTTAAAATGGATTTATCTCGACTGAAAAGTTATAATCCATGCACGTAATTTCGAGGCAAAAGTGGTAGTAATAGTACTGATAATAGTCATGCATGATCTTAGCAGGAGGATCCACTAGAATTCGCGATTCAAAAAGTCATAAAAAATGTTCTGGTTTAAGCGTTTTTAACTTATCTATCTTTTAGTCCAAAAGTGCAATGTGTTCCGGCGCTCGCCTCAAAAAGCCATTTTTGACTATATGTTATTCAAAAATTCTATTGAATTTTTGTGGAAATGTTTTATGCTGTTCGCCTAGAAAGAAAGAGCTCCACGAGGAACTTTTGAGCACCAAAAGCGCTTTGGAAAATTTTTAGGTTCCCCATAATTCTCATGCTGTGAATATATCATAATCGTAGTAGTACCTCGTAATTTCTAGTTTTTCTAGTTGACGAATGCAATTGTCACAGCGAAGGCATAGCAACAAAAAGAATTGATAGGTAAAACAGTCACAGCCATAGGTGGGCAGCACCGAAATTCTGAGGGGGGGGTAAAAAAATTTTCAAAGGTGAAAAATTGTCCTAAAAGTGGTCGTATGGCGATAAAAACACCATTTTTCGACGTTTCTCATCGAGCACTATCCAATGGCATCAAAAAATCGCTAAAAAAGAAAAAAAGATTCCAAAATTTGGATTCTGGGGGTATTTTGATTTCTGGGGGGGGGTATTTCAACTTCTGGGGGGTGCATACCCCCAAACCCCTCACGCCCACGTGTGGTCACAGCATGCTCAACGATATCGAAGGATTTAGGTAAAGTTCATAAGGAGTAAGAATCACGTTCAAAAACGATAGCTCGATTCGAATTAGGCAAATTCAGTACATTAAGTTCTAACAATCAAAAAAGCGATACACGTTAAAATATCAATGTCGAATAGACGCGTTCAATTGGTTTGGTCAGTAACATTCGGTCATACAATAGATATATGCAACAGATTGATTATTAATTGATTTTTTCTATAAAAAATCATAAAATCACTTGAATTATGAGGTTAGATACGACGACGAATTCCACGAAATTGTAAATGGAAATTTTCTCTTACAGTAGAAAAAACGTTAGCAAGAGGCAAAATCGAAATATAAAATGGAATAAATGACTTTGAATTTTCATAAACATTCTCATGCGTTCTCGATAGAGTAACCACCTTTTCTCACGGGACAATATAATGCATGTCTACAAAAAACTATTTGATTAGCAATTAGCATAGCCAAAGCCAGAGTTGAAAAATGGGAATGTTACACTACATATAAACAACTATTTGTATATTTGCTGATCGGATGAATAGCAAGTATATACAAATTATATAAAAAAGCTATACATTTTTTGTTCATGTTCAACTTGCAAGTTTAGTCAAAAATAGAATTTCAGAAACTAACGATGTACATAGGTACGTACCCATACATTTATTTATAGCGTCAGTGAAATTGATAAAGCTCCTTAATTTCAGTCAATATGTATATCGTACAAACTAATGTCAAAGGTATATACATACCATTTCGTCAGATTTTGCGAACACATTTTCGGCATATGTGTAGCTGTAAATTCCATGTGACTTAGTTTCTGTGAAAGAACTCGCTTCACAAGCTTCTGGTGGTTTATCGCGCCAGTTTTCCTTTGAACCCAGAAAATAAGAGAGTAAAAACTGGCTGTAGAATCGGACGAGACTAGCGTTCACACCTTAAATAAAATAGATTTGCAATCCCTCATCAAATTAAAAAACATTCATGAAAAATTAAGGAAAATGTTATAAGTAGCTGAGTAGAGACCATACATATTATATTTAGGAATCAGAAAATTATCGATTGGTCAAATGGTCAACTGGTGATAGAAGGCATTATATTCTTAACTATTCATCATTAAATTCTGAATCGAGGTAAATTTCAAGAAGACCACTATCAATGTTTAGAACACCTTTTTCGATTATTATAATTCGGCTAGTAATGTGTAATAATTTTTAAAAAAATAGCATTGAAATGTTTTAGTTTGAAGATCAATACGGAAACTTGCCGCACCGTTCATAATAAACTATTCGCTGTAACAGGAACTCAAATTCAAATACTCCGTCTTAGTTTTTATCAGCGGGCAAGAAGTAAAATCATAGTTTAAACTATTAAACCCATCAATTTTAAATGCGACTCTAAAGGTCTAAATATAGGTCTAAAATCGATAGTGAACGCGACCAAAAATAGATTGTAAACATAATTTTGCTTTACATACGTTGTTTTGTCGTTTAATCATTATTTTTATCAATGAATTAGAGTATTAATTGTCGAAATGTTCAAAACCTAGGATCATATGTTATTTTGGGGTCTGCGCTTCTCTATGAATTTGATAGGCCGACAAATTTTTTGAAAGTAAGCATGGCACAACTATCTCTTGAAATTATGGCAAAAAATTACTGTACAGCTTTTTGGTGCTGGCCGCATGGTACCTTAACTACTAGCCGAATTCGATCACTGATTTACTTTTGTCAGTATTTAATTTACACATATATGATGCGTCATACATTATCTGAAGAGTAAATTTGCTAATCAGAAGATAAGATAAACTTTAAGAAGCTTTAATTTAACATTCTCTATGTTTTTTGAATATTATATGCAGTAATCTTAGACAAAGAAAGGCTGACTGGAAACAGGGGGCGCATTTAGATATAAATCAAAGTCAAATTCCAAAACGAAAGCCGTCATATCAGTTAACGCGCAAAAACTATAGCTAAACCCTGTTTGAAGTAAATTATTTTTGGCAAAAGAAAATCCTTTTAGCATTATTTATGCATTTTGAAAAAAGGAGTGTGAAAATTTGTTCGAAATCCGGTTCCGATTTCCATAAAATATATGGTTTTGGCTCAAAATTGACTTTTTTAGTGCGGTAAACAGTCTGAACACAAAATTTTATCTACAGCTTCGCATAAATATTGTTGTTGTCTACGTATCAGTAGAAACAGCAGTCTTGCTAATTTATTTAAAACAGATTATAACGGTCGTAATAGAAGTTTGTAGGACAATGATCTCATTTTAGGAGAAATCAAGGCTTTAAAGTCCATTTTGTAGCACACTTTTGACTTTACACTGCAATATCGGCTATACTTACAGGATGACAATGGTCAACAAGGTAAAGCAGTCCAAATGTACAAAGCTTAACATTGCTAAAGCTTAAAAAGTTATAACAAAAATAAAAGTGTGCCTTTTTCCGATCATGCCTTATATGCATATCCCTCATTTATGGTTTTGATGACATGATGTCATATTTAAAGTGAGAAAAGGTATTAGCTGAGGCGTGGATCAGATAAAAAACGACCATTGCAGTCTTAACTCCATTGTTTTTGCCTAAAACTTTACATATACCTGCACTGTAACCCGAAGTGACCATATTAAAAAACTATACGCAGTCGAACCTCTTTAATAAACACCTCAAAGGGACCAAGGCGTTCCGTGTTCACTTACCGAGTTGACAGTTACTAATTTCCATCTGTCACAGAGTGCTAATATAATCAAAAGTCCTATAATATAGGAAAACATTACTGTACCTCTCTAAAGATTAATGATTTCGACATTCTTTGTCCATAAAAGCACGTTTAATATCCAATACATTTTTACTATCCTATTTGAATGAGAAAAATGAAGTATACTGTCGTTTAGTCATGTGTCTTAATCTAGTGTTTATTAATCGGGGCCATTAGCACATAATCGTATAGCCACGATCTTACCAAGCCGTGTTTATTATCCGTTAGCCGCGTGCTTAATAAGCGAGTTTCTAGCTGACAAAGCATAGTAGTTTGGCACAAGCACGTAGCTGGCCGTCCTATTTTGGGGGACCAACACCAATTTTAGGGGGACTTAGCCCAAAAGGCCAAAAATAGCACAAAATAACCTTTAAAAAGTCATATTTTTCCGGGTTTTTTCTGAATTTCGGGGTTCAGACCTCCCATTCCCCCAGAGCTACGTGCCTGGGTTGGCAAAGACCGGTTGAAAGAATGTTTATTAGGCAGAAGTGTCTACTATCCGAGTGTTTATTATCGAGGTTCGACTGCATTACTAGGGTAGGTCTGAGTCCGAGCCGCGTCCATCAAGTCATTAATATTGCTTCGGTCTCTAACCGCCTTGGATCTAACTGTCCAAATATTCCTAAATAGAGTACAGTTCCACATCGGCCAGTCGAAAAAACATTCGGAGAGTCGACTAACTATTTCCTCGTCTACCCATTCAAATTTCGAACCGTAAGACGACGCATTAAAAAGTTGGTGCAACAATAATCTAGTAGTCGCATTGGCTACTTGGGTTAGAGCCAGCACGAGAGATTTCATTTCCGACGGATCATAAGATAAAGTATCCAAAAAACCGTTGTAGTACGGATTTTCGAAATGTTCTGCGAAATGGAGGAGATTAAAAATTCCATGATATTCAATAAATCCGTTTAGATTCAATTTTTACACGAGAGAAGTAGGTACATAATTTCTTGAGAAAACTAATGCAAAATTCACACTAGGGAAATATAAACAAGAAAACTGAATTTTCCAATAAAAATGCTTGTAATTAAAATAAAGAATGCACGGAAGTATTATCGCATTGCTTTAATATATAACAAGCGTTAAAAAGCTAGAACTATTCAAATTTTCCGTTAAAAACGGGCATGATGTGCAACTGTGACACCGAACGATTCATTATTTCATTCAGGTCTGTATCCTAGAATCCCCAAGGCGAATGTCACGAATTTCACCGACTATGACAAGTCGTATTTTTGACGTTTTTCTACATTCTCTATCAGACATGCAAAGCGTGGGAATTCTGGGGGCAAAGGTAATTTTAAAGTACCATTTTTAACCTGAAAAACGGTGGACACGCGTCAAAAACATCGTTCTTCGACTTTTCTGACGATGCGGAGCCTTTGTAAAGAGTAAAAACATAAAAAAATTAGAAACAAATATCGAAAAAATCGATTAAATCGAACAAAATGTAGTTAAAAAATTAATATACGACGCTCGCGGCGCAAAGCGCCGAAGATTCGTCACTTTTGAGCAAACAGATAGCAAAAAAGGCTTTAAAACATCAACCTTTCTACGTTTTCTTTATTTTTTCGGAAAATCGCGAATTCTGCGGGTATGAAAAAAATTCCGATGGGGGAGAGTGTAAAACAATTCATGAGAGGAACCCCGCCAAGATCATGTATGTTCTCTATCTGCTGAGGACCAAAACAATTCAGAAATTTTTATCCTTGACAGTACTCGCCACGAAATTTGAACAATAAAGAACCGATTGAGCTTAGTTAGGGACGCTTTTTCATGACCTAATCGCCGGGGACCTAAAGAGTATCCTAGCATGCTTTACTTTAAGAAAGCGCGACTCAAACAACGGAAGCGCTGGTTAAGCCTCATCTATACTTCTCGCGAACCGCACCGCAAAGGAGTTTTGCGGCCACAGTATGCCTCAATTTAACCGCGCGAATATTCTGCGGCAAAATCCGCTCGCCGCGCCGCGTCATGCATCTATACTTCACGCGGCGAACTCGTGGCGTGGACAAAAAAGTGGCTCCAAGTTGGCGCCCGGCGCCTTCCACCGCCGCTTCGCACAATGTGTTTATACTTGTGCGATTTGCCGCTTTGCTCGTTTGTCGACACCTCCTTTGCATTCGCTTGAGTAATGGGTCGACTCCGACTCTCTTTTGCACAGGCATGTAGCTCTGGGGGAAATGGGAGGGGGTCCGACCCCCAAATTCAGAAAAAACCGGAAAAATAGGACTTTTTAAACGTTATTTTGTGCTATTTTTGGCCTTTTCGAGCTTAGTTTCCCCAAAATTGATGTTGGTCCCCCAAAATAGGACGACCAGCTACGTGCCTGCATTTGCATTCCCAAAATCAATCAGCTTTTTAACTTCCGCGGCGTGGCGAAAAAGTCCGCAAAAAAGTAAAAATAGCAAATTTCGGTCCTTGCCGCGCGTCAGAACTATAGATTGAAAAGCGGCGGCGAAAAAATTTAAACTTTAGCGAACTTGATTGCAGCGCGGCGACCGTGTGAAGTATAGATTGACTGGCCGCACCGCGCAATTCGCGGGCCACCGCAGTGCAGCCGGAAGTATAGATTGGTTCGGCGCGAAATTTCTGCGGCGACCGCTGCGGCAATTTCTCGCAGCACCGCTCGCCGCGTGGAGTATAGGTCAGGCTACTTTTAAGAAAACGCGACCCAAACGCTTAGGTCAGAAAGTTTACGACTCAGCGCGCGTGGAGCGCATTAATACTGATTATGCTCGTGGAACTCACATGCATATGATATTGTGTACACACTGCACGAACACACAAACGCTATCATTACGCGTCTATTTAAGAATGCGCGCTGAGTCGTAAATAGGTCGCCTTTTCTTGAAGTTAAGCATGTCAGGATACTCTTTAGGTCTCCGGCGATTAAGTCGTGAAAAAGCGTTCCTAAATAAACTCAGTTGGTTCTTTATTGTTCAAATTTCGTGGCGAGAAATGACAATACCATGTATCCAATAAAAATGTGCTTTTATTATCAGTCAGCAGCTGTCGTACAAACTGATTATGTGATTATTTATTCCGTATGCAGTTTCCGTGGTAGAAATGAGAATAATATGAATGCTGTCTCATCGCATAGATCATTTTACATCGGCTATTTTTAGTCATTTTTGTCATTTGACCTGAAAAATTCAGACACTCCTAAAATAAAATCCCGTATACGCGCCTAACTGCAGGAATAGATAAGGATTCAAAGGCATATCAAAGTAAACAAAATTCAGAAACTTAATATATAAAAACTGCGGAATCCGGACAATTGGTAAGAAAACAATTCGTAGGAGGACAACTGGTAGGATGACAATTCGTAGAAAGACAATTTGTTGTATAGGTAAATTGGTAGGATACCAACTAGTAGGTATCGTATGTACATAAACGTAGGTAGCAATTACGCAAAGAGAGTGTAGTAAAGTAAACAAGAGATAAATAATGGATTGATTTCGGTCAACATGTCACAGTGGTCAAAATCATTTACGGTTAAATGTCAGGAGAGTTGTGGTCGCTATTTTTCATGATTTCGTTGACTTGTTGCTAAATGGCCGAATTTTACTTGACTGATCTCGGGGGGTTTGGCTTTTAAGATTATCCTATGAATTAATTCTGCTTGCACTGATTTTTCGACTCGTTTTCCGTGTTCCTAGTACGTTTGATTGATAAAAATCAGTTATTTAAAAACATATTTCACAAAGTAACTATTGCTCTGAAAACAAACGCATTTAAAGTAAACAGCACAGCAATGTTTTTAAGTAGCGAAAGCTTGAACCACTTTGAAACCAATTAGCCATACATGTAACTGGGGGATGGGGGCATCGCCCCACCTAAGATGGGTCCGTCTCCCCCACTCCCAACCGTCCGGACTCGAGAAAAAACATGAAATTTTTAGCGATTTTTCGCCATTTTAGGGCCAAAATCGCACAATAAAAATATCCCCAAAAGCCCATTGCTCTGGTCGCATTAACCCTCTCCTTGATCTGAGCATGATTTTTGTGCTGTTCGTGTGTGATTAAGCATCATATAATTTGATTTCATTTATCGTGGTACTGCATCCTATGAATTGTCTTACGACCAATTGTCCTATCCTACAAATTGTCCTCCTACCAGTTGTCGTTCTATGAATTGTCTTCCTACGAATTGTTCTAGACCCAAAAACTGTTCCAGAGTGAAAGCCAGAAATTATTAACTTCGATGCAAAAGTTAATTCAATATAAATGACATAGAAATCTGCTTTACAATATGATTCCTACAGCTATTTTCGACATATATACGCTTATAAACAGTATTAGATCGAAATATCTCCGCAATTGACTGAAAAAACATTTCGTTAAAGAATCGAGGAAAACATTATGTATGTATTACATAGCAGACATGCGCAGCATGAGAATTCTGGGGGAGATTTAAAGTGCCCTTTTTGGGCCCAAAAATCGTAGGTACGCGTTAAAAACATCGTTTTCCGGCGTTTCTGACGATGCTGTAGCTTTCTAGAGCATAAAACAAAAAACAAATTCAGAAAAAATCAAAAAAGTCAAACAAATTTAACAAAATATAGTCAAAACATGAGTATGTGGCGCGAAGCGCCGAAAATTCGATACTTTCGAGCAAGAAGAGAGCTAAAAACGCTTAAAAAGCACCTTTTCTACTAATTCTTTAAGAATTTTTGAAAACTTTCGAAAAATTGCGAATTCTGGGGGCGAAGGGTTTAAAAATTTCTGGGGTTGAACCCCCAAGATCATGCATGTTACTTACCTGACTGATGATTGGTCAATAGCAAAGCTGGTTTAGAACGACTTCTTTTCAAAAAGGAATGAATGGAACTAGGCGGTAATTCAGCAGCAGGAAGCCTTTGAATCATGTTATCCGAAAATCGAATGTAATCCTGCGAAAGTTTGTCTACAATATTTCTTGTGGAATTTTCTTCCACCGAAATTTGGTCCACGTGCAAAAAATAAGACGGCTTTTTTAAATCGCTAGGTACTAACTGGTTCAGTTCGAGTAAAAAGTCAATATCATCAAAACGAATTAGAGCCGACTGATTGACTACGGAATTGTCCAAAGGCGCCGGAAATCGACTATTCACCATGTCCCAGACCATGCGAGATGAACCTAGTTGCAAGGCATAGTTATTTTCATATGTTCGTAATGTGACAAATTTAGTTCGGTAGTTCAACAAAATCGCATAGAATATGAAGAGCAATCAGTGTTTTTGTACAAGGTCTCTTTGTACCATAATGTAATAGGGGGATGGCGGTTACCCCTCACCCAAAGTTGGTCGTCCCCCATTCCCCTAAAGCCTCTAAAGCAGTGTTTTTTTGTACAAGGTCCGTTTGTACATGCACAAAGATGGTCCCCAAAAGCCTTTGTACATTTCTTAAACGCAAACTTTTGGGTACTATAATATGGTACAGTAGCGATTTTAGTGTGGTAAAAACAGAGTTGTTCGACTTTAAAATCACTAAGAATCGTCTTAAAACGGCGCGAAGCACCGAAAAATTTGACATTTTTCCTTTTGAAATGGAATGTTGCAAATTTTGGACCTTTTTTGCAATTTTTGTCTTCCCAAAAATCTTTGTACATGTACAAAGACGGTCCCGAAAAGTCTTTGTACATCGGAAAAAATCTTTGCCAAATACAAAAAACCGTGCTCTGAAAAGCCAGAAAATTTTTGACCCCGTCCTATTTTTGGGAAAAATTTAGCCGTTTTTAGCTGTTTTTTGACCGTTTTTGGTCAAAAATGCCGTTGACTCCTACCTAAATTTTCGAGCCGTTACATGTGATTTGTACATGTACATATTATGTACATGTAACGGCTCGATATTTTGGGTGGGGACCCCGGCTGTTTTCAGGGTGGGTGGGATAAGGTTAAATGAACATCAATTTTTGGCTACAAACGGTCAAAAAACGTAAGTTTCCTCCAAAAATGGAGGGTACAAAATTATCCGGCTTTGGGGAATGAAAAGACGACCAACTTTGGATGGGAGCATGCATGTAATTGCTCGAAATTTTGGGTGGGGGTCCCCGGTCGGGTTTAGGGGGGCATACATGGACACGGTCACAGCCTTCAGAGTTTTTGAAAATTTCAAAATTAGCATATAATAATTTTACACATAAACGCGTTTTTAAATGAGATTTTTCTTGCAAATCAGACAAACACGTCAGACGGTTGAGGGTTTTTGGGTTTTCTGAGATACTACGCTATTTTGACAGTTCTATTTCTGACAAGACAAGATAAGAAATATGAATATAACTCTAATCAATAATTAATAAAATATAAAAAATATAATTAATAAAAGGAATTAAGATATAATTTATTTTAAATGACCACAGAAAAGCTTACTGACATCTAGCAGTGTTGTTTAACAAGTGATCACAATTTTGTCTTGTAGTAGCTGTTAGGAAAAATCGGCTGACGGTAAATGTTTATTCCTACTGTCAGAAATCGGATGCCCTGGGCATACTCTGCGTCCATGTTTAAGGGGGTTATATAGCCTCTAAATTTTGGCCAAAAACGACCAAAAAGCACGTAAAACGGCCAATAAATTCAATTTTTTCCTAAAAGTCGGGGGGGTCAAAAATTTTCTGGCTTTTGCGGGATGGGTAGTGGGACGGCCGACTTCGGGTGAATCCCCCATCCCCCTCTTATATGTATGGGTCACACATGTAAGAAAAGGGATGGGATCCCCTGACCAAAGTCGGCCGTCCTCGCATTCCACACCCAAAGTCGGCCGTCCCCGCATCCCCAACCCCAGAGCCACAGAATTTTGCCCCCCCCCATTTTTAGAAAAAAATTGAATTTTTTTGCTGTTTTTAAATGTTTTGTGGCTGTTTTTAGTAGAAAATTGGAGGTCATTTACCCCCCCCTCCTGCCCTAAAATTGGCCGGGAGCATCCCTCACCCAAAATTTAAATGTAACATTATTCACGATTTTTTTGTTGATTAAACGGCCAAAATGGTTAAAATAACCTATAACCAGTGTTTTTTTGTACAAGGTCCGTTCGTACATGTACAGAGATCGTCACCAAGTCTTTGTACATTTTGTACATGCAAATTTTTGTGTACTATAATCATAATAAAGATATATACATAGAACACACAATCACTCATTTCGCGCGAAGCGCCGAAAATTATTGCCAATTTCAGACCTTTTTTGCAATTTTTGTCTTCCCAAAAATCTTTGTACATATACAAAGACGGTTCCGAAAAGTCTTTGTACATCGGGAAAAATCTTTGCCGAGTACAAAAAAACTGCCTATAACACGTCTTTTCGTGGTAATTTCGAATTTTAAAGGCATTTTTAGTCCATTTTGACTGCATTATATCACTTTTAACTCTAAAAAATACAGAAATTAATCAATTTTTGGTGCATTTTGGTAAAAAAAATTCGTAAAAATACTAATCTGACGCGAAGCGCCGGAAAAATGTTGAAGTTTTTACTGCTTTTGACCTAAAAAATGATGCAAAAAACGTTCCGTCAGGTCAAAATCGCTGGACAGTACCTGTCTGGCTGACCCCTCAGCGGGGGGTAATATCCCCTTCAGAATGACAGATAGTTTAGAATACTGACAAAAATTTTTGTAATTCTTACCGTCTGAAAGCCAATTTTCCGGCTTTGTAACGATAAACGAAACGCCCAATTGCGATCGCTACATCAATAAAAAACCATTTTTTAATATCTTTATCATAATGTTCAAATCAAGCTTAGAAATTCAACAAAAAATGGACGTTTGATTCCTCCATTAAAGTGAGGCAAGCACTAAAATCTTTCGATTGATTTAAGCTTTAAAAGTCGAAGAATTTGGACGTTCCTGGCTTTTTAAACTCAATTTCGGGCCTTATGAAGCTTCAAAAATCAGAAAAATTAATTATTCCGACGCGATGTGAAGGAAATTTTCGAGACATTTGACCATCTCTGTTATTCATTACTTTCCCCGAAAAATTGTAGCACGTGTATTCCAAAAAAGTCTTTGTATAACCGTGAAATCTTTGCGGAAGGTAAAAACCATCATAGCATTATAAATGTACGTGTTTATTGAAGTCATCATTAGAAAACAACTCGAACCAAAGCGAGCACTATTGAAAAAAATAAAAAAATGATTCCTATTTTTTGCCATAGCAGCAAAACTGTGCATTTTAATCATCAGTCAAAAACTGCGAAGTTGCTGAGTTTCTCAGCTGCCAGCGTCAAGTCGATTGTCTCTATGGTGATCAGCCCATGTATAATAATAAGTATATCCAAAAATCAAGAAAAAGACAAATAACCTTACCGATATAATCCAACGATTCGCCGTTAAATAAAATGATGAGAAGACGGCGAGTATTGGCGCTGACAATAGGATTTATGGCTGCCGTAGTGCGCCCGATAGCGTCAGCTATTGCCAACGTGACAACTAAATGAGCCAAAGACGATGCAGCGCCGTAAGCAGCGCCAAGAAACATTGAAAACGAATCCATCCTGGCCAGCAGGCAGATAACATTGCCAGGTGTATAAGAGCCGCTATTATTAAACAAAAAAGGACTAAAAATAAACGATAATAGGGAACGGATGTAAGGGGCGGGAGCGGCCGCCACCCCCTCCATGACTAGAAATATTTGGCGAGATAAACAATGGATACAGTGCTCGCCACGAATGTTTACGTTTGAAAATGCTCCATACGATGATAGAGCTTGTTAAGGGATATAAGTTTATCACGTCGGTCATGCGTGGGCGGAAGTAGGACCGATGTGTTGAAGAATTAATCCCTAACAAGCTCTATCATCCTCTAAGGCTTATTAAAGCATAAATATTCGTGGCGAGTAGTGTACGTAATTTGCAATGATTTTTGGCTGTCAGTGATCATAATTTCTGAAAATTTCCGGCGCTCAGCGCCGAACAACACCAATTAATGACATTTATTTACTTTCGTTGCGATTTGAAAGTCATTTTTTTGTCGATGGAATATCTTCCGGAACAATTTCAAGAGCAGAAACAGGTATTTAAGCATAGATTTCTTCTATTTTCGAGCGTAACTTTTAAAAAATTTTTGAAGTTTGGAGTGGAAATCGAGCAGTAAACCAAGCTTCTAAACGTCCTCTAGCCTTAATTTCACTCATTTTTCGGCGCTTCACGCTGGAATTTTGCTAAAGTGAAAGAAATATAATGATTTTTTTCGCACGAAATTGAAGGAAATTTCAAAATTTTTCGAACAAATGCTGCATCAAAAGAGATTTTTAATAAAAGTAGACAATGTAAAACACAAAAAACGCTATTTTGCACATGAAAAGCAAATTTTCGGATCTATTTTCGACACTTTTAAAAAAGTTGGCCACTGTCCGCAGTTCGCCACTGCCGATCATCGTAGAATGTTTTACGGTCAACTTTGAAACGTAAGACTAATGGGAAAAACATCTCTGAAGCCAAAATTGAACCGTACAAATCAAGCTAGGTTTATCAAAATTGGGAAAAACGTTAAATAGGAAGAAAAAATGCAAGAGAAAATAAAAATCGCACTGCTTAAGAAATTTTATAATTTGTTCATTCAATAATCTCATGATGCAAGTACGAGTACATTTGTGGCACAGTCGACTTATCCAATTTCATCACTTGCAGTACTTATATAGGTACATAACTACACGTTAAACATTTTTCATATTAAGTAACTTCAAACCTGAAACTTGTACCTATTTGCAGAGGATAAAATTAGATATAATCAGGTAAAAAGACGTCTAGTCTTAAGAAGAGGGATATCAGGCGCTGAGCTTGCTTAAAATAAAATAGAAAAAATAAATTATTTATAGGCACATATAAACAATATATAGATACAATACGCAAACAGACAAATACTACATAAAATACTACAAGTACTACAAATTTAAGAGACTGATTTAATACTTTCAATAGACAAAAAATACAAGAAAAGCGCAAAAGTTTCGTGCTAAATCACTTTTTGGTACACAGTCCTGCTTTAAAGCATAATTAAGACGCATACCGTGATGATCTGATTACAAACTTATAACAGCAAAAGATAGTGTGCGTTTGTGTGCACGCGTGTGCTTCAAGTACTCCGAAATATGCACAGCAAATAACTTTTTTCCAGAATCTACCATTCATCGGCGAAGCCTGTGTTACCCTACTGCTCACACACCTTCATACATTTAATAACTTAAACTTTTGGCTGTTTTGGGTGAGAGATAATCGGTCATTTATAAGGAGAGACTTAAATGGCCTTCTACTTTTGACCAAAACTGGCAAAAAACTTCATAAAAACAACCCAAAAAACAAGTCTTTGCCCAAAAATTACGGGTAAAAAATCATAGCCTTTGGGGGAAAAAGGGCGAACTTTGGGTGGGGAATTTACTGTTATATGTATGCAGACATGCATAGCATGGGTATTCTAGGGGAGAAACCAAAAAATGTTCTAAAATGCCCTTTTTGTGCTAAAAAACGGTGAATACGTGTCAAAAATATCATTTGTCGGTTTTTCTGACGATACTCTATCATTGTAGAGCATGAAAACATGGAAAAATTTCGAAAAAATAACAAAAATTCGAGAAAATTGAACAAAAATAATAAAAAGAGTACATGGCGCGAAGCGCCGAAAAGTTAAAACTTTCGAGCAAACAGATAGCTAAAAATGCTCAAAAGAGCACGTTTTCTACGAATTTACAGGAAGATCGCAAATTCTGGGTGAAGTGTAAATATTTCTGCGGGTTGAAAACTTTACTGGGGGAAACCTTCCAGATCATGTATGCATGCATGCTCAAGCACAACGAAGTCTCAGATTATTATAGGGTATTAATTATATACAGTGATATATAGCTTTACAAAATATACGCGACAACTTTAAGAGGGTTCGCCGTACATCAGGAAAACAAAGCTACAAACCAGTAAGAAAGACAGTGCGCCGTTTACAGCAAATAAATATGAATCAACCTGCGGCTAAGAAAGACAGTATAAATAGAGTGAAATCCGTGCATAAATAAATTAGAAAACATGAGAATAGCTTTAATGAAATTATTGAAGTTTTCTATTAAAGACTTGTGCGTGTACTTATACAAAATAGTGCTAAGTGAAAGTCAATGCAGCATTTTGATGCGTAAAAACGGAGAAAAGATTATTTACTTAAATTATTTAAAAAGGAGAAAAGATTATTCACTCCTTGCTGCTAATTTTCACAATTTATCAGCAGGCAAGCAATTTAAAGTAAAAATTATACTTTTCGAATTTTTTAAGAGTCTACACGCGAACTGGCCAAACAGCCCAAAATGCATTTCTAATCGTTAAGATGTTTAAAAAATCTATATGATTTTCAGAACTTGATTTGTTGGTATTCCACTTTAAGAGTGGCGACGCGATACGTCGATCATTGCAAAAAATTTCTAAGATTATAAAAAATTTCATCCTTCTAACCTCAACTTTTTGTCAGTTTCTCGATAAAAATATAGTCTTTTAAATTTTTCCAAATTGAAAGAAAAGGTCTCATAGATAATTCAGTCATAACATAACACGTTGATATTAGTAACGTGCTACCACATGCAAATATGTAGGGATAAAAGATATATTATTTATCGCTGAGAAATGAGACATTCCGGCATTATCAGGCAATGTGAAGCTTACTATTGAGCCGAAGCATGCAAATTTTTCCACAATTTAATCGTTAAAAACGACAAATATAGTCTAAATCAGTTAAAAAATCATTCAAAACGCGATCTTATGTTAGAAAAGCATCTTAGGGCTATTTTAATGCTATTTAAATGTTATTCATCGTCTGATTGGCAAAAGGACATGGACACTTATATTCCCTAGTCCCTAATTATGGGCAGACATGCACTGGGAGGAGGGGGTTGGGAGCACAGGTGAGCAATGCCTCGCCACCCGCGCCACCGGGTGGTGCCAGAAGGCATTTCGGTACCTTCAGAAACCCAGCTGGGTGGCGCCAGAAAAACATTTTTTGATTGGGGGGGCAGAATTTTTGACCCAAAAATAAAAAAGTGAGTAAATGATACAACCAACCAACTAGCCAACCAACTAACCAGCAAGCCAACCAACCAACTAGCCAACCGAACAACCAACCAACCGGCCAAACAACCAGCCAACTAACCGGCCAACTAACCAGCCAACTAGTCAACCAAACAACCAACCAACCACCTACCCAACCAAACAACTAACAAACTGGCCAAACAAACAACCGATAAAATAACCTCAACAAAAGGGACCCCGGTACCTTCAGAACCAAAATCCATTGCCCAGGTATGGTTGGGAGGGGCCTATATCAGACAGGCACAGCATAGGGATTCTAGGGGGGACAAAATTTTAAAGTGCCATTTTGGGCCCGAAAATGATGGATACGCGTCATCGTTTTTCGGCGTTTCTGACACTGTTCTATTTTCTCTAAAACATAAGAACATAACAACGTTCGAAAAATATTGGAAAAATTTCAAATAAATTGAACAAAATATAGCCAAAAAATGAGCATTTGACGCGAAGCGCCGAAAATATTAAACTTTTGAGCAAATAGATAACGAAAAACGCTGAAAACAGCACCTTTTCTACGAATTTTCTCTGAAACTGTTTGAAACTTTCGAAAAATCGTTAATTCTGGGTGAGTGAATTCCTAAGAGGGGTTAAAGGACCCCATGAGATCAATAAGTATGGTATCGAGTCCCCGGAATAGAAAAACGGGAAATTTGATAGGGAAAATAAGGTACGTGGAACGCCAGAAACGGAGGAAAATCGAAGATGTTTGAAAAAGTGCACTTTTCAAAATAATGTTTATTACTACAATAAAGCATCAAATTCACACGTATTCGTGTTTACTGTTAGACGATATCTGATTCAGCACATTTTCGTCACCCAAAATCTTTTTATACATTTCACAATACGATGAAGAATCATTTTAATTTGAAGCAAGCATTTCACGGTTTCAACATTCAATCGATTTCGATCGTCTGTTCACTGCTTTTTGCACAAGGAAAATACTCGTTCCACTGCCGCATTTGATGTAGGAATCGAAAAAATTACGTCAATTACAGTTTTAAATTCAACATTTTTTTTGGTTTGAAACAAAGTGG
Source organism: Mermis nigrescens (assembly GCA_036768485.1). Taxonomy (NCBI): domain Eukaryota; kingdom Metazoa; phylum Nematoda; class Enoplea; order Mermithida; family Mermithidae; genus Mermis; species Mermis nigrescens. Next base: position 371,256 of record JAVLUZ010000020.1, read on the forward strand.
ACCATTTTTTATCACTCATTATTAGAAGCTTCTTCTGATGAATTTAATAATTTGCCGATTGATAAAAAAGGTCTACTTTGTTTCAAACCAAAAATTTGTTGATTTGAAAACTCTGGTTAGCGTAATTTTTCCGATTCCTACATCAAACGCGGCTGTGGAACGAGTAATTTCCTTGTGCAAAAAGCAGTGAACAGACGATCGAAATCGATTTTGTTTCATCAAACAATGAATCTTTCATAATTAATTTCTGACCAGTGCGGATGATAGTGCGGTTTAAATTTCGTTTGATTTGATCAGCTTTAATGAAAAGTAGCAATCTTATGAATAGTAAGTCTACCAATTTTTAGGTAAGTTCAGGAAACTTTTTGAAAAATCGCCAATTCTGGGGGGTGAAAAATTTTTTTGCGGGGGGTGAAAAATGATTCTGCGAGGGGTGAAACCCCCCCAAGATCATGTATGGTTTTAACCCAATATTAGCGCTTATACCAATTTTTGAGCTCATTTCGGACCAAAATACATCTGAACCTATGCTCCTGTGCGTGTTACCTTTTGTTCCTAGGCGGAACAAGGGCGAATATATTGAGGTCCTGCACTGGATCGCAAATCTTTTCATTTTCTTGTAATCCCGCGAACAAATTGTTGCGGCGCATGCAGGTTTCTGCGCTTTGTGCGGCGTAAAAAAAGGTACTCAACTGCGCAGCACATAAAGGCCAATTGTTCTTGCCTAAGGAATTGAAATATAAGTAAGTAGGTATCAAAATAGTGATACTATGCAAGCAATGTATGTTGGCAACTAAAAGAAATTACGGCAAATCAAAGTACATACAGATAAAGTAATACGCTAACTTTGTTGCAAGAGAGCTGCCAATAGATAAAGTCGACAAATCTAGCTTTGATTACATTCAATTAAATTCATAACGTCTAACTTCTACCGCTGCAATGCAACGATGATTATTAATTCATGCGCGCCGATTTTTTATACTTTTCTGATCAGCTTCATTTACATGTCACTTCCCTTTCATTCCTTTTTGCACGACTTCCAAAGTTATAAACAAGCCAAGTTCGATACATTCATTAGAGTACTTATAAATAAGTTCTCTTAACTGGCCTAATGATTTTTGAGATTTCAGCGATTTGCAATGATCATTAGACGTTTCAGGACGTGGTATAAAATAGCTGATAAGTGCTTTATTGTACTTGCCTTTCTTTGAAACACTTATCAAAAGTTCAGAGGGCGTCCACGCATCAACGGCTAAATATGTATAATATATGTATGTCACAATAAAAGTTTGACGGTATTTAACTGAAAGTAGGTACTGTATAAGAGAAGATGGAACGATTTTGAATAATACGATTAAACCTTGGTTATTTAATTGACCGAAAAATTGTAATATAATTCAACAATGGAAAAAATTAAGTACAGTCGAACTCGGATATAAGGCACTCCCCTTGGAACCAGGTTTAAATGCGTCTTATAGCCGAGTGTGTCTTGTAAGCAAGATTATGGTTTATTTTAGGGATGTCCCGGGCAGGCTTTTTAGTCGGGGCTGGGGCAAGATGCTATACATACTAATGTATGCTGACCCTATATATAAGTGTACACTTAAAATTATTTACCGTGCTTTTTTACATTAGTACTTAATCATATAATTATGAAAAGGGGATTCATTTCAGCTTTCTCACCGTATAATGGTTTTAAATTAAAAGCATAAGAATTTAAAAATGGTTTTGAAAATATACATGATACACATGATACTGAATCAGTCCATTAAATGACAATTATTAGCGATTAATCATATATGTATGTGCAATTGTCTTCAGATTTTCAAAACTTCATGACTGATTTCCGGGGAGGTTAAGAATTGCGAGGTAAATTTAAAGTTTGAAATAGAATACCCATATCTCTTAGGATCTGAGCTCTCAATTAATGAATGATGTCAGTTTTTAAGAAAAATTAGAAATTTTTTGAGATACTACGTGCTCGTCATTTTATTTATGGTAAAAATTAATTTTTCCGCTGAGAAGCCAAACAAAGTATAAAGATTCCAGTTCAAAGAATGTAATTTTATGTTAAACATTATCATTTTTGTTCCAATTTCCACTTTAAAAGTTCATTAATTACTAGTAAAAAACTCTTAATTTTATTACTACTGCAGTTCTTGGATTTAAGACTCCCGATTCTACGTATATACATTTTCTATTCCGAATTAGTCGTGTCTTCCAGCTATACTAAGCCATAAAAATCATGGATGCACAAATTTTAAACATGTTTTTCTTGCCAAGATTGTGACTGATGCGATAAATATTCCCGACAGCACAAACTTGTTTTTCAAGAAATCCCTTAATGCTGTGAATTAAGGAACAATATTTATATAATTTTAGGTCAGGACCCCAAAAACTGCGATCACAGCATCGAATCTCGCTTTTTTTCTAAGCTGATCCTTTAATTTATTGTATGCATTCCATCTGTTCAGAGGTAACAGATCATCGAATTTCATTTATAAGATCTTACAGAAAAGAAAGAAATTTATTCTTCATTCGATTTAGGCTATTTATTTCGAGATGAAGTATAAAGCCTATAAATAAATCATGAATGTATCGACGATATGGTAATAGTAATATTAATAATAAATATTAATAGATATATTAATAACTAATTTAAAAGTAAAGCGAATATGCTGAATTTAAATTGCTTAAGTTGGGTCCAAATCTACATTTGAGTTATAGGAACAATTTAACGATCAGAATTCGTTAGTATTTTTAAATATACCATTTCTTCGGTTCCTCATAAATTCAAAGATCGATTTTGAAAGAAAATCTTATAGTTTTGCAATTAATTAGAAATGTTTTAATGTTTTAGCCCCGGCCCTTGGCAAGCCTTGCCCCGGCCCTGGGTCAGCATAAGCCCCGGCACCGGGGCCAAGGCTTGGGACGTCCCTAGTTTATTTGGAAAAAAACTACTGAGTGGCTTATTTCAATGATTTTTCATGATCTGCAATATGTATCCTATGCAGCAGACAAAACTAAGCAAAAGTCGATATTTATACTGAACGCAGGTAAACATTCACACATTGTACTTCACACTTCTTTTAAATGTAACAGAATTTGAAGAAAAAGTTGTGCAGAATTTCACGTTTGTTCACAAACATTAATTAATTAGTTAAAGTAATCGCGTCTTATAGCCGAGGTTACCGCGTCTTATGGTCGAGATGCCCACGTTTAATAACCAAGCGTCTATAGACCATGTTTTCATGTATTAAATATATGCACTGGGAGCAGGTCACCTGCGTCTTTTAGTTCAATAGCCGAGTGTCTAATAGGCGGGTTTCTAATATATCTTAACGCATTACGGATGACTGGGAAAAGAGGTTTTTCGGTCTTATATGCCGAAAAGTCTTATATCCAGGGTGTCTTGTAGCCGAGTTCGACTGTATTTGCATGTACACATGTGACCATACATGCACCGCATGGGAATTCTGGGGAGGGGTGAAATTTTAAAGCGCCTTTTTTAGGCCCAAAAATGGTAGGCACGCGTCAAAAACATCGTTTTTCGGCGTTTCTGACGATACTCGATCTTTCTAGAGCATAAAAACTAGGGATGCAATGGGTAGTGAATTTTAGTGTATTCGGGTTCTGGTTCGGGTAGTCAAGTTCAGTTTGTTCGGGTCCGGTTTCGGGTTCGGGTATCCAAATCAATACCCGATCGGGTTCGGGTTCGGGTAGTTCAGTAAACATATACGCATAATGAACTAAATATATGTAATAGTATATTTCTTTGGTTTTAGTGCACCTTTATGTTACAATGTCGATATCAATTTTACACAGTTGTTCAGAGACTACATACTAGGCGTATGCAAGGGGGCTTGGGTGGTCATTTGTTGCCCATCAGTAAGAGAATATATAAAATTTTATGAGGACAAGCAGCCCTAAATAGGACAAAAAATGGGCAAAAAATATCCTTGAGCAGTGACAAGGTAGCTTTCGACCTCTATTGTTCACTCCACATTTTGAGGCCATTGAAGGTGGATAACGCCTATAATTTTAGGTCTTTCATTCCCGTCTGACCCCCAGGCCGAACTGACCCAGCAAACCACCCGTCCAGTGCGACTATGGTGTCTTCTATTAATATTGGAGGTCAAAACATTTTCTACTACAACATATCAGTAGGTACACGGGCGAACGCCGAATTTTTTAAAGGCGGGGCGCTGGACGATCCATAAATTGGTGACCATAGATTTTGGGATATGTTCAGTGGTACGCAAAATAAAGTACGTTTATAGACATGCTCTATACATTAAGCTCATAAAAATTCTAACTTTTAAAAAAGTTTTATTTTCTCTCAAAAGGCTATGAAAAATGACGTTTGTCTGGCCTCGCTTGAGCCAGACTTATAGAAAATAAAAATCTATGGCGCGAAGTGCCGAAAATTTTGAGATTTTTCGATAAGAAGACGCCAATTTTCATTATTTTCCATGCATCATCTTACCTTTCCAGAATTATTTTTGGGCTAAAGGGGGCGCCCCACCCCCTGTGAGTATGCCTATCTACATATATGTACATGCCAAAAAAGTGCCAAAGCAGAGCCTAAGATCATTTTTAGATTCGAGCCAATAATAATTCCCACTATAAAGTTTGCTCAGTTTATCCTACGTGAATAAATCGCTTGTTCACTGACCAAAAAGCTGCTATTTGTGAAGTTTAACTTGATAGAAACAAATTGTACCAATGAATAACGAAGCTGTTTTCAGAGCGAAATTTCATTTGACAATCATTTTGTAAAAAAAGAGTTAAAAAGTTAACATGGGAAGATTGAGAAAGAAAAAACCGGCGCGAAGCGAAGAAAATTTTTGAAGTTCTGACATGAAGATTGTTACGTTTTCTCGCTTGAAAATACCCGAATAAATTGTTACAGCATTCGGCTTCGGGTCCAGAATTTTGTTAATAATAAGATAATAATAATAATAATGAATAATAATAAATAATAATCCTAATAAAAATACAAAAAATGTCCAGAAAAATCAAAAAAAGTCGAACAAAGTGAACAAAATATAGTCAAAACATGAGTATATGGCGCGAAGCGCCGAAAAATTTGACACTTTTGAGCAGAAAGATAGCTAAAAACGCTTTATAAAATTTTTGGGTACTTCCGAAAAATCGCGAATTCTGGGGGGGGGTGAAAAAATTTCTGGGAGGGGAGAGGGGTTAAAATTTTTCTGGGAGGTGAAACCCCCTAATATCAAGTATGCATGTGACTGGCAATGCGCAACTCGATTAAAAATTTCATTGATGCAAGATTATTTCAAAGCTATCACTAAAAAGCGGTGCAATGTGTGCATGATGATTTCGCCAGCGCAAAATAAGAAAATCACAGCGTGAAGAGAGGAATGACTTTACGACCTGCATTTATCGTTCATGGAAAATACACAATAACATCATCCGCTGATAAACTAGAACCTCGAACATAGACATCATTAGCTTAGCGTGAATGTGTCTTTGGATCAAAGTTCTGATAATTATTGATGGTAATCTGAGAAAAACCCCAATTTTCAATTAGAACGCAAAAAAGCCAAGAATCATTTTTTAACGATAATTTGGCGGCAATTCAAAACGTTACGTGTTTCACATTTCGGACGTTAAGCCGATTAACTTGCGTCGATTAAGCTTGTGATGACAAATGTCGACGATAAACCTTATTTCGGTTTCGTTATATATGTAGAATATCGGCATTTTCCAGTTGATCATACGAAAGTCAGTACCGGCAGAATTCCAATCATGACAAGCAGAGTCGTTTGTATCGGTTTCATCACTTTGATACAAACTTGAAAATCTGTTAGGACACGATAAATCCTCGCTAAAATTTTTTGGTATGACAGGGTCATCTTTTATATGCAGCACCAAAAGCCCGTTCACCTTGACGCTGCTTGTCAACTTCTGTACTAAACTTGAATCGCGAAATGTTTGTAAAGATAGTGCCGCAATGAATGGTGCTCTTAAATACACAAATAAAGCATTTGTACTATGCTGTTATTGAAATTTCGGGAAATACAAACATCCACTCGCTGAGGGGGATACGAGGGGGTATTTCCCTACCAGGACTTTCGAAATGTATACCCCCCTCAAGCCATTTTTGGAACAAACCTATTGCTCGAACCACGAAGAAGCGTGCGTCAAACGACGTCTAACGGTATGATTTCAAGTAAATATATCAACATTTCGAGTAGTAGATTGTTCACTTCATTCATCCAGACACTTTCCTTCCATTATTTAATATTCAGTGTATATTTGATGTTATACGTCATTCTATCGCTGTTTTTATTTATTTTCATGCAAATTTAACCACAAATATTCCGGAAGAATCTAATACAACGGATTACGTCAGTATAAACATTTGACATTAAATAACAAAGCTACTCATTTACCCCCCACCCCAAAGCAACTCGATTCACCCCTTCTAAGAACTTTTAACCATGTGCAAATGTGCCTGCTACACTCTTTCATGCAAGCACCATACCTCATTTACATACGCACATGGGGTGAGGGAGGTTAAAACAAACTAGCCTCGCTGACGGGTAGTTTTTTGCACTTTGCAATGCAGACATGCACACCATGGGAATTCTAGGGGGAAGTGAAGGACACTTTTGGGCCAAAAATAGTAAAAATGCGTCAAAGATCGTTTTTCGACGTTTCTGACGATGCACTATCTTTTTAGAGCATAAAAACACAAAAAATTTGAATAAAAATTAAAATAGTCGAATAAATTGAACAAAATATAGTCAAAACATGAGTATAATCTGACACTTTTGTGCAAATAGATAGCTAAAAACGCTAAAATAAACACCTTTTCAGCGAATTTTAGGAAATTTCTGTAAACTTCTGAAAAATCCCTAATTCTGGGGGAGGTACGGATGCAACGGATATCCGGATCCGGAGATCCGGATCCGGTATTTTAAAAAATTAAGATCCGGATCCGGTATTTTTAAAAAATTAGATCCGAATCCGGATCCGTTATTTTTACAGTTTAAAACGGATCCTAAACGGATCCAAGAGATTATGATAAAAGATCATTCAACCTTGAATTGTATTGAAGAAACAACATCATTATGAGACAAAAGCTTTACTTTGATTGACTTAATACTCAAATTCAATGACAGGCAAATTGTATTTAAGAAACAGCAGCTTTTCTGCAACCAAAGAAAATGGTAGATTGCTCAAAGTCATAAGCTCAACTAACCGCTCATCTATATCAATTGATCTTGCATCATCGTTATTTCATCTTTTACCCTTAAATCGTACATAAGTTAATTAGGAATCCTCTCATAAAAATAAAATATTTCATACAGCAAGTAAGCATGCTTCCATTGTCATTTGCACTTTTTGTTTTTCATGTTTCAAAGCAGTCTTTTCGCAATCTGCGCGTTTTTCTGCAAAGGAAAGTAGACATGCCTGACGCGAATCTTCTACAATCTGTGCTTAACAAGAATACCTTATTTCTTTTCTTCGATCTGCTGGGACTCCTCTGCTTTGAACTTTTTATAATCCGCCGCATGCTTAGTTTGCAGACGCTTTTTCATACAGGTAGTACCAGTGTTTTTTTGTACTCGGAAAAGATTTTTCCCGATGTACAAAAACTTTTCGGGACCGTCTTTGTACATGTACAAAGATTTTTGGGAAGACAAAAATCGCAAAAAGGGTCTGAAATTCGCAAAAATTTTCGGCGCATTGCGCCGAAATGCGTAACTGTGTGATTGTAACTATATATCTTCATAATGGCAGAAATTGGATTTCAAAAGGAAAAATGTCAAATCTTTCGGCGCTTCGCGCCGTTTTAAGATGATAGTGATTTTCGCTCTTGATGACGCAGAAATTTGCTAAATACACTAGGTACCAAAAGTCGAGCAACTCTGTTTTTAACACACTAAAATCGCTACTGTACCATATTATAGTACCCAAAAATTTGTGTGTACAAAATGTACAAAGATTTTTGGAAAGACAAAAATTGTAAAAAGGTGTAAAATTCCCAAGAATTTCGAGCGCTTCGCGCCGAAATGAGTAATTGTTTGTCCTATATATCGTTAAAACAGCAGAATTTGCATTTGGAATGGAAAGATGTCAAATTATTCGGCGCTTCGCGCCGTTTTGAGACAATTTTTAACAATTTTTGGCGTCAGAAATCCAGAAATTAGATAAAGTACGCTACCAAAGATCGAAAACCCTGTTTTACCACGCTAAAATCGCTACCTTACTATAGTACACAAAAATTTGCATGCACTAAATGTACAGAGACTTTCGGGGACCATCTTTGTACATGTATAAACGGATCTTGTACAAAAAAAACACTGGGTGGTACGGGTACCCCTCCACCGCTTCTGGAAAGCTTTGCTGCGCAGAGATTACATTGCGATTTAGTTTCGTTATCAGCTAGCGTAAAATAGTTTCAGATAGGACTAGAAATGCTTTTTGGCATTTCCGATTAATGAGAGGAAGACGCCAGATTCGCAGTTTTTCAAGCTACAGCCGAATTAAGATCAATCCGGACCACTGATCCAAGCTCATGCAGCTTTGCTTATTTCATCAAACTAATGAGCACCGGTACTTGCGAACAAAAATTTAAGAATTAAAAAAATTAAGCATTCATAATGCATATCCATGGATCCGGATCCGGATCCGTTATTATCCATTATTTTAACAATTAAAGATCCGGATCCGGATCCGGATCCGTTATTTTAAATTTATGGATCCGTATCCGGATCCGGATCCGTTATTTTGAATTGTACGGATCCGGATCCGATATTATTGGAAAACCCGGATCCGTTGCATCCCTAGGGGAGGGGAGATTTTTGCGCAGCGACAAGAAGACTTCGTGGAGAAATAAATAGTATGAGATGCACGTAAAAAGCCTTCCAGGAGCCTTTTTGGACAGGGCAAAAACATTGCAGGAAAACATTCAAAATTTTAAATGATTCAAATAAGTCCTGCTTCATCGAGAACATGCCTAAAATTGTTTTTGTGTATCGTTGTCTTCTAAACACCCCAATTATGGTAAGGCATGGTCAATCGATCAAAATTTTCCAGCGTTTTGTAACAAATTGTTGATTTTCAATATCAACTGCTTTTCTTTGTAATGCAGCAGAATCGAGCGTAAAGACAGCTAAATATTTATCAGTCAAGTTCCGATGGAATATTGAAAAACTAGCTGTGTAGCTAGCAGCCACCTATTTTGAGCGATAGATTTTCTGTATTAGGCATACACGTAACAGCTCGAAATTTTGTCTGTGGGGCCTTTGCCCCGGCTATTTTTTGAGAGGGGGTGTGTGCAGTGGCGGATCTAGGATTTTCCTAAGGGGAAGCGGTACCCCAACTTTTCCAAAAACAGTCAGAATAGGTCGGAAAATTTGCCCTTTCCGTGCGTAATGGTGTTTTTTTCGGTGTTTTATGTTGTCTAATTTTATTTAGAATCACTTCTGACGCAACATTTTTTTTTCAAAAAATTTTGAAATTTTCGACAATTTCGTGCTAAAAAATCATTAATTTTCTTCGAATTCGACGAAAATCCGGCGAAAAATTTTTAAATTTAAAACAAATGGACATTTAGAAGCTTGATTTACTGCTCGATTTCCCGTGTTTGCAGCATTTTATGCAAACCGTCCAAAATATTGAGAATTATGCTTTAAAATAGGAGAAAGTTAAGCTGAAATAGCTCTTTCTGCTCCAAAATCGTTTTGAAGCATATTCTATGAGCAAAAAATTGTTAAAATTTTCTGACTCTGGGGGAATGGAGGGGACAACCAATTTTGGTTAGGGAATTTCCCACCCCCCGTTACATGTCTAATATTAGGTATTTGCAAACATGACCTGAGGAAGTGGGTTTGTGAGGGTTTTCACACCCCTCCCGCGAAAAATTTCATCCCCAGAATTTTTGCTTCTGAAAAAAAATCGTACAAAAGGTCGTGTTTTGAGCGTTTTTAGCGATCGTTTGGTTCAAATGTAGACAATTTTTCGGCGCATCGCATCAAACTGCCCCTTTTGTTCAATTTTATTGAATTTTTTTATGGAAATCTCCTATCGTCTAGAAAGAAAGAAGCGGGTAGAAAGACAAAATTTGCATTCAAAGCGTATATTTACTATGTGGATATAGATATGCTCTCTGTTCTGCTCACCTGCTCTGAGGATCTTGACTTATATAAATAGCATCCGCTTGATTTTCAACAAATTGGATAACACCACTTATTCCGTCCATTGGAGACTGACACCCAGTTTCGTGCGTTCCATTCAGCAAGCGAAAACAATGATGAAAAGCGCCCAGATTGACATAAATTTCATCCTGAATGCGGCTAGCTCCAACATCTACAGTTTGTCATATACATAAGGTTAATGAATATTATGCACGCCATTTGAGGTTGCATTATACAGCGAATGTTTAAAACGCTAATTTTGTCGCAAAGAGCACATTTGACTATAAAAATACGAAGCAAACCATTAATTTCAGATTCACAATCATACAGGCTTCTCACATACTAAGGTAAAACTACAGGAAACCTTTTACAAAATACGACTGAAAACTGATTGATACAACTCAGATACAATCTGAAAATAAATAGCATTCTGATCAGAGAGAATGTATATAATTTGAAGTTGCATAGGAATGCGAGAATTGACTATAAAATCTGATCCATATTTGTGAGTTGCAGAATTTTAGAGAAAATATGAAAAGATAATATCTTAACATACATTCAAACAAACAAAATTTTTTCATCTATTCAGTTCGGGTTTTTGCCTAAAAAATCGTGTGAAGCCCAACTATTAATGTACATAAACAAAATTATATGCCACATCGATTCTAAAAGTCCGGTTAGACTTCTGCAAAGCTTTTGATTCTGTCTCACATGATAAGCTCCTTCACAAACTTTCTTTAAGGACTAAAAGGACGATTATTTTTGTCGATTACATATTTTTTACATGGTCGAACTCAGCAGGTAAAAATTGGTGATTTTTTCTGAGCTCGCTGATGTTACTACCGGAGTTCCACAGGGTAGCGGTCTTGGTCCTCTTTTGTTTCTTCTTTAAATAAATGGTATCGCTTTTCTCAAGAAAAATGAAAGGTTGAAAATGTACCTATTTGCGAATGATGTAAAGATGTTTTCCGTAACAGAACAAGCAGGTTTGTTGAACAATTTGTTACTGAATGTTCATGAGTGGTCTGAAAAGTGGCAATTACCTTTATCTTTGGCTAAGTGCTCCGTTTCGCATTTCGGTCATAAAACTCCCAGGCAAAAATATTCGATTGGAATGGAGGATCTTTTGGAAAACAACGAAGTAAAAGATTTAGGTATTCTTTTGAATGAATATATGGATTTTTCGCCGCACATTGCACATATAGTCAAAAGTGCATATTTTAGGATGTCACTGATTTTTCGAGAATTTTAGGCTAAAGATGCTGAACTGCTAGTTATGGCTTATAAAACGTATATCCGACCTTTACTAGAATATTACACGGCTATTTGGTGACCACACAAAAAGCAAGACGTGAAAAGTATTGAGAGAGTTTAAAGATACTTTACTAGAAGGGTCTAAAATTTTCCCGACTTGAGCTATAGATAACGTTTAGATTTTCTTAAATTGGACTCACTTCAGTTGCGTCGAGTCCGTCATGATCTATCGGTGGCCTATAAAATTTACCATGGTCTTATAGGCATAGATTTTAACGAGTTGTTCACGGTGTGTAATGGCATCACGAGATCAGTTACTTGGTGAAGCTAAAAATACCAAAATCTCGCCTAAATTTGAAAATGCACTGTTTTACAAATAGACTCCCGCTTTGGGATAGTTTGCCAGAAGAAGTTGTAGATGCCCCGAACTTCCCCTCCTTCTGCAGTCGTTTAGAGAAAATTAGTTTTACCTAGTTAGACTATAAGTAAGTGCAAACCGCCTTTATAGTCCTTGCGCAGGTTATTGATATTACACATTGTCTTATCACAGTAACTTATAGTTCAAATTGCATTGCATTGACAGCATTTTATTGTTACGTTAAAATTATCGTCCGGTTTCTGGATGTTGCTCAACTTGTAAGATAATGGAAAGTATTATTAATACTAAACTACCAATTTATTTGTCTACTAATAAGTTAATATCACCTTTTCAATAAAGTTTCCAAACAAATAAATCTTAAGAATTGCCATTATTAAATTGCAAATATTATTGGGTTAAATCACTGGAATGTAAAGAAACCGTTGATATTATTTATATAGACTTTGCTAGAGCATTTGACAAAGTCGATATATCTAAACTTCTTGTTAAATTTACTAGCTAGTTACGGTATTGAACAATGCCTGTTTAATTAGTTAAAGGCTTTTCTATCTAATCGTATTCAGTAAGTTCGCATTAATCAGTGTTTTTCAGAATATGCCACTGTTACAAATGGAGTTATTCAAGGGTCCATTCTTGGACCAACGTTGTTCTCGATTTTTACAAATGATATCTTTTATAACTTGTCAAGTTCGACTTTTATGTTTGCCGATGACCTAAAAATATTTAATCTTTCGTGCAATCGGTTATCAAATACTTCAGACTGATTGAGATAGAATTTCTATTTGGGTCACCAAAAATTGTTTACCAATACCATATTCTAAATGCACAGCCCTTTATTTGGGCAAAAATAATCCTAAATTTTCATACACACTCAAGGCTAAAGTTAAAAATATGGTGCTTTTAGAAAAGGAGCAAAACGAATACGGAGTGCCAAGAGTTTTCGCCAAAGTGGTAAAACATGATAAATTGAAGCGCGGAAAAAATTTGGTGAAAATCTGAGCCATACTTGCAAAGTTGCAGGCAACTCTCGATTTGAGTGTTGGGACGGTTAAACGGCTCGATCCAACATTTGTCAGAAATAAATAATCTTGACTGTAATATCGGAAGGAAGCATTGCAATGAAGGAGAAAAAAGAAAAAAGATGCGGAAAGCTGTTTGAAATTCAGTAAAATTTGAAAAATTTCCATATTTTTTTGCATGTTTTTTTCGGTTTTACTTGATAAGATATACGAAAATCTGAGTTTTTACTTCTAGTATACTTAGGCTTAGGCTTAGTATATCTGAAGAGGTGTTTAAAGCTTCTTAGGTCGAGGTCGCACCCGCTCAGGTCGATGTATAGATGCTTAGATCGATGTATAGATGATTAGATCGATGTATAGATGCTTAGGTGGATGTATAGATGCTTAGGTCGATGTACATATAGATGCTTAGATCGATGTATAGATGTATAGATGCTTAGGTCGATGTATAGATGCTTAGGTCGACGTATAGATGCTTAGGTCGACATAAATTATGTATCTACATGTGATTCTGCATTACGCTGTTTGAATCTTCAAATACTTACATAGGTTGAGAAGAAGCTAATTAACGAAATCCATAGCTTTTGTAATATTGATCATAGACGGATGAAATTTTTTTCCGTGCTTTCTTTCAACATATTCTAAGTACTGAGCAAAAAAATCCGCTCTTCTGAAGTTTATTATATAGTATTCTGAAAGTACCATATCCTTAACTTACTCCCACACTCAATACACAAGTTATTACTGACGATTCTATTCTTTGTTTGCATTTAGGTGTGCTAATTTCTGCAAAACCTAAAATTTAAGGAGCATTACAGCAGTATAATCAAAAAGCTTTATTGAGATCTATCTTAATTAGAAAATCCTTCCATTCCTTGAATATTCCTGTGCTTTATGGAACCCTCTTATATTAGTGATATTAACAAACTGGAGACTCTTCAGCGTAAATTTACTAAATACATAGTTGAATATCATAGCCCTCTTTCTTACAACGAACGCCTAAACCAATTTAACTTGTGTCGATTAGAATTACATCACCTGCATATTTGCTTATGTACGATGTATCCAATTATTAGTCAAAAATCTTGACTTTCCATGACAGATTTTCTTGTGCTTAATAAAAATACTACTCACTGAACAAATCGCTTTAAGCTCATTGTTTCCCTTGTTTGACGCAATTGAATGAAGCAATTGAAAGAGATTCTAAAAAGTGCAATGCTGTTTCATTTAATTTGCCTTCATCGAACAGTGTCGAGGACATTGATCAGGTAATAATCTCTAATTGACTCTCATTCTGATGGTCATGATCTTGTGTCGTCAAATATTACTCAAAATCTTTGTGATGGTGCCATTCACGAAAATCGCGTTTAATTCGTCAAAGTTTGCCATTCGATTCAGGCAAAGGCATTATTTTATCTTTGATAAATAGAACAATTCCGCATCCGTCTAAGGCCCACTTTCGCGTCTATTTGTCCTGACCTCTCATTTTCTTCAAGCAAAAACACTTAACGAATTGGTTTCAAGAACTAAATTATCGCATTAAGCTTGAAATTGAACAAGGACTTTATAATGATTTTTTTAATGTTAATTTGTTAAATGTAAACAAAATGTGTAAATTTTTAATAGCCTGCGACTTTCGCTCATTAAGTGGCTTTTGCGCCCCGATTGCTTCATTTTAAAATGTTTTTATGCAAATGCTCAAAATATTTTTGAACAAAACTTGACCATTTATACTGAAAGTAGTTAACCGGGTCTCCTGAATCATAACACAAAATATATGATGCTTTACTTTATAGGCTGTGTTAGCTAGTCCTGTGTTGAAACATAGGCTACATGTTTTTGTATGTAATTCTAGGATGAGCTAAAGATGAGCCGCCTATAAAGGTGGGTACCCCAACTATAGGTATACTGGAGACTATTTTAACTGCGGATCAAGTCAACCCAGGTATACTTTACACTACAGCAAGAATACCTATTTAAATGCAGGGGGGATATACGAAAATGGGGGAATCTATCAGAATTTTATTTTTTTGGGGGATAACTACAGAAATTAATCTACTGCTTATCATACTAAATGCGTACAATATTCTAACTCGTATCACCTGACCACTTTACACTTACACTCTGTTAGTTTACACCAAATCATCAAAACGTTATAAATCACGAACCAATGACCGATTGAGCTGAAATGTTCAGAATGTAAAGACTATGCCAAAAAATAATGTATATGGAAAATCGTGCACCGCTTTTATCAGCTATGTTATAACACGTATTTTTTGAACCAATGGCCGGATTGAGCTGAAATTTGAGAAACAGCATATACACGGACCGCCAAATTCTTCACACATTGTCTTACTGTAGGCACTGTAGCTTTCTGGATTTCTATATCTCACAAACTAACAGTCAAATAAAGCTGAAATTCAATAAATTAGATGTATGAGTCAAAAAATAACGACGCAGATAGTGGATGGGGTTACTGTAGGTATGCTACAACACGTATCTTTTAATTCGCCGAGCTGAAATTTGAGAGAATTGACAAACACGATAGAACAGGGCACAAGGACTACTATAGGCACATTTAGTAACCCATAGTGAGGAAAAGGTGTTTGCAAAGGTTACAAAGGGTCCACAGTCTCGCACAGATCTCCCAACCTAAAGCTAGAGGATCACTCTGTAGACTGCAGATCTTTTGTATGAACACATTGAAAACTTACATAATACTTAATAAGTTATGAGACACAAAAACATGAAGATATGGGCTTAACGAAAATCAGACATTTTAAAATTTGGAAATTATTTTGTAAAATTTGGAAAATTTTGTAAAATTATGAAACTTTTTTTAAAATTTGGAAACTTTTTTTTGTAAAATTTAAACTTTTTTTGTAAAATTTAGAAACTTTTTGAAAAATTTGGAAACTTTTGTAAAATTTGGAAACTTTTTTGTAAAATTTGGAAACTTTTTTATATGGTTAAGTATAGGTGTTTTGTAGAATTTGAAACTTTTTTGTAAAATTTGGAAATTATTTTGTAAAATTTGGAAATTTTTTTTGTAAAATTTGAAACTTTTTTGTAGAATTTTTGAAATTATTTTGTAAAATTTGGAAATCATTTTGTAAAGATTGGAAATTTAAAAAAACAAAAGTATTTACAGTTTGACTACCAACCCATGAGTCAAATTTGATGGGTACCCCCTCCAGTGGACCAGATATTCGGTCTTATTATTCCTCCGACGCGATAAATTATCAACAATCAAAAGCTCACCTTTCTTTACATCACACTTATAAAACCGTATTTCAACCCCTTTTTTTTCATTGGCCAAGACTATACATGAGACACAATGCCTTGATTTTTCCTTTCCAATATTTCAGCTTTGATGAAACGAATAACATAAGGTATAGCGAATGTAATCAGCAGTGCAATACAACCCGCTATTTCATTTGTAATAATACCTAAATCACTCTTTCTTCACATTTCATAATATTTTTTATACAACGACCCTCAATTTTGATGCCTTTAAAGTTTTCATCAATTTTCAAACAATTAGTACACAAGGCAAAAACTTTTATTGATCCTAATTTAAAATTTTTCAGGTCAGCTCTTTCCAGTCAGAAACCTGGAGATTGCAGCTATCTCTAAGAATAACTGATTGAACACTCTGTGATAAATATCCATAATTATTAATTTTGTCACAAACTGTGTAATTTCATTGAATGTACAATTTTCCCCCATACACAGTAAAGTGTAAGGCTGTCAAAATAATAGAAGAATCATTATTGTTTTATTTTTTCTTTGAACATCAGTATTTATAATTTTCTAAAATGCAGTTTACAGGTGTTTTTCCAAATTCAAATGGGACTAGCTGGTCTTGATCCGTTTTTACACTGATATCAATAGTGTTAAAAGATTTCTTCAAAACGGGTATATAATGTGGACTTATATATGAATGATTTATTATATCCAAATATTTTCCCTCAATATTTAATAACCTGTAGCAGCTGTGCAAATACATTACCGACTTTGTTCTACAATGTCACAGTAAATGTAAAAATGAAAATTCCACCTAACATGTCTGAATGATCAGCTATGTACTTTTCTCTGCATCTTCAATATTATAGTCTATATTATTGAACTGACTTTCAGAGAAGCCTAACATGTATAATAAATGTGGACCCAATTTTACACTTCCTATGTATTTTGTATTGACCACCATATGACAATAACAATACTTTCTTATTTCACTGTATTGAAATTTCAAATGAGATACATAATCACTTTTTCATTAGAACCAGCCATTGCAATTGCCATTAAGTATTTTCAATAACTCATCAATTGTTTGATATCTACTAGAGGGATAATCATTTTGGACCTAACTTTGCTTCAAATCAAAAATTGCAAAAAGTTTTGTCTTTTGCAACATTATGCCAAGTATTTGCATAAATTACCTCCTGCTAGGACCAACTTCCCACTCGCCTGTTAAATTTATTTGGACGAGGTAGTTTAGTCACAAAACTCAGATGCTGTATTATGGATCCGAATTGCTCGGTAATATAATATAAAATTGTTTTGCCATTTTTCAATTTTTGATTATTACAATACATTCTATTATTTATAAATTTTTTGAAATTTTCATAAATTTCTGTGTGATACAGACAGTACAATGTTCTTGAATGATATGCCTTTAAGGCAAGGTCATACTAAAAAATATATACACATATGGACAGCTAGCCATAAGACATGTTTGAATCTGTACATTATTATACGCATACGTTCCTGAATTATCCTTTATATATTGTTTGGCTCAGTCGACCATAAACTAGCAACTATCAAAGTAATCACAGTGCCCATCAATGTCAAAATACAATGCAACCCAGTGGATGCCTGGCTTGCTGCTAGTATCTAGGTTTACTATTAAAGCTGTGGGATATTTTGTTATTGGTGGAACGAGATCTAGAGGAAAAATCAAACATATTCTCTTAAGTGAACTTCAAAATGTTTAACACTTCTATAGTATTCAATTTCTTAAGCGTTATAATCATAAAAAGTATACGATTTTAATTTACCCAAGATTAAATTGTCAAATTCAGCATAAACAATTATTTCACTCCTGTATCGGGTAAATTACCTTCAAATTCTACATAAATACTAGTTGTCCCTTCTCGGACTAAATCCCAATGCCCGCTATCGTCTTAGTCTGGAGTAAGATCGAAAACAAAAAACAATAACTCGTTCTAAAATCTTCCCTGCTATTAAAATTACTTCTGTTATCTCTTTCCAATATCGAGTGCTTCATACATATTATTAAAAAAATCTGTAGATATTTATCATTTTTGAAAGAAATATTAATGGCTGGGTAGGGAATGTTTGTCCACCACAAGTCACTCTGACATCATTAATACCAAAAGGCTTGAAATTGAAGGGTGATTTAGAGAGTACTTCTCTATAGGCGCTAATTCTCAACACATGCAAAACTATACGTCGAGGAAGTTGTCCTGTGAATAGTGTATAATTAGGTGTTTCTCTGGATGGATTTGAAATGTGTAGGTTCGTCATTGATATCTGTCGTGAGGAGCTTGCCGTGTACGACAATAAGGTTTGCTCTAGAGCTAAATTTAAGCTATCTAAAACTTCTACTTTTCGTATGAAAAACTTCATTTGTATTTCTAGCTCTAAATTAACATCCTCAAAGCATTGTAGAACAAAGTTATTACTGTTTCTATGTAATTCTAGCCTTAGGTATCAAAGCAACCAACAAATATCTGTCCTGGAGAAA
>JAVLUZ010000020.1:391967-422325 GCA_036768485.1 Mermis nigrescens
AAAACCTGTGCTTGCAGTTTATCACTTGGATTTTTAAGCAGCACTATATAATCTGAATTCACTCGCGAAGTTCGAAGGCCATCAAAAAATAGTGCTTTGAACAACATGAATAAGGCTGACATTCCAATGATGACAACCATGAGTGAAGAGCTGAATTAACTGTGGCTTGCCTTTGCTTTCTTGCATTAAATCATCCAACACCACTAACTGTGGTGTTGGACTATATTGCTTAATGCGATTAAAATCTGGAAAACCCTCTACAAATGTGACGTTTTTTACTTTTTGGTAGAGTGGTTGATTCTCTGTATAACACCACCAAAATTTTTGATATTTTAGTATTTATGAGCCTTTCTCTATTTTGAATTATTTGTTGAATGAAGGATGTCTTCCCGGACTTTGTTGGTCCAGAAACTATACACGTGAAAGGATGCTCAAAAGCATTTTTTATGATTGCATTTACTTTTTGTAATTTGTTTTTAATATTTATAAGCTAAGTCTATAAATATGAGTAGCGTTCCCAAATATTAGGAATCCTTTCGAAGATGGAGGAAGTGCATGAAATTAAAATATCTTTTAGTGATGAGGAAAGGAAGCCATATGGCAGGTCGATTAGACCGCCAATAGCTCTTTGTGGGCAAAACACGACGACGATGTTTCTCACCATGATTCAATTGTTTTTATTGTCAAAGAGCCAGTTCAGAAAAAGATTGTTTTGAAACAAATTCAGGGCGTACATATTTTACAGTACAAATGTGTCCAAGATGTATAGAATATATTAAGGCGTCTAAGGATGCAGGAAACAGCGTTATAAGGCGATATATAGCCCAAGATTTGGAGAAAGAAAAGGAAAAAATTGAATTATTAAGTATTATTTATGATTGAAAATTGAAAAAAAAAAACAAAAAAATAATAAAATATAAAACCAAAAAAAAATCCTGCTCATTCATCTATAAGTATTGTCAATCCATTAATTTAATATAACCAAAATGGATAGAACATTGAAAAACTTGTATTATAATAGCAAGACTGGTTATTCTGGGGCAAATCAGTTATACAAAAGAAGCAAAAAAGTGTTACCGAATTTAAAACTTTGCAGGGTAGAAGCATGGCTGGCTAACGCCCACGTATACATTACAAACAACCAAAAGCATTTCACACACAATAAAGTTCTAGTAGAGGAGTGGTATCATTGACAATGGCAGGCTGATCTTGGTCCCAGTCATTGAGCAAATTCAATAATGGGTATAAATTTTTACTAAATTTATCGATTTGTTTTCAAAATATGCATGGTCTTTGCCACTCCAGAAGCAAAACTTCAAAACGGTTCTAGAAGCATTCCAGGAAATTTTTAGAATTGGTCGGAATGCATATAAATTGCAGACAGATGCAGGAAAAGAATTTAGCAAAAGAAGTTCAAAATTTTCTAAAAACTCAGGATATCCACTTTTCACAACCAAAAGTGAACTAAAAGCTAGTGTTGTAGAACGTTTTAACCGCACTCTAAAGGAAAAAATGTGGATATTTTACAGCCAAAAAGCCACATATAGGTTCATTGACGTTTTGGCTGATTTGTTGGAAAATTATAATAATTCGATACCATCGAACTATAGGGACATTTCCGGCAAATGTGGATGAAGAAAATAGGCAGAAATTCGGAATAAAGTATTTCGAACCATTAGACAACCTATTATATTTAAATTTGATGTTGGAGATAACGTACAGATAAGTAAAGTAAAACGCGCATTTGAAAAGGCTTTTGGCCTAATTGGACAGAAGAGTGGTTCACAGTAAAGAAAAATATGCAAGAACACCGCCTGTTTACCTCTGCAAGATCAAATTGGTGAGACATTGGAGGGTGTCTTTTATGGCTTGGAACTTCAAAAAATCCATGTAAAGAAAGGTGAGCTTTTGATTGTTGATAAAATTCTAAATACGCATTCGGAGGAATAATAAGACCGAATATCTGGTCCACTGGAGGGTACCCATCAAAATTTGACTCATGGGTTTCCACGGTAGTCAAACTGTAAATGCTTTTGTTTTTTTTTTTAAATTTCCAATCTTTACAAAATAATTTCCAAATTTTACAAAATAATTTCCAAACTCTACAAAAAAGTTTCCAAATTTTACAAAAAATTTCCAAATTTTACGAAATAATTTCCAAATTTTACAAAAAAGTTTCAAATTCTACAAAACACCTATACTTAACCATATAAAAAAGTTTCCAAATTTTACAAAAAAGTTTCCAAATTTTACAAAAAGTTTCCAAATTTTAAAGTTTCAAATTTTACAAAAAAGTTTCCAAATTTTACAAAAAAAGTTCCAAATTTTACAAAAAAGTTTCCAAATTTTACAAAAAAGTTTCCAAATTTTACAAAATTTTCCAAAATTTTACAAAATAATTTCCAAATTTTACAAAAATGTCTGATTTTTTCGTTAAACCCGTATCTTCATGTTTTATTGTCTCATAACCTTTTTAAGTATTATGTACGTTTTCAGTGTGTTCATACAAAAGATCTGCAGTCTACAGGTGATCCTCTAGCTTTAGGTTGGGGAGATCTGTGCGAGACAACAGTCCTTTGTAACCTTTTTCACAACCACCTTTTCCTCACCTATAGGTTACTAAATGTTGCCTATAGTGGTCCTTGTGCCCTGTTCTATCGTGTTTGATAATTCTCTCAAATTTCCAGCTCGGCGAATTAAAAGATACGTGTTGTAGCATACCTACAGTAACCCCATCCACTATATTTTACGTACGTTATTTTTGACTCATATACATCTAATTTATTGAATTTCAGCTTTATTTGACTGTAGTTTGCGAGATATAGGAAATCCAGAAAGCTACAGTATACCTACAAGTAAGACAATGTGTGAAGAATTTGTGATTCGTGTATATGCTGTTTCTCAAATTTCAATCCGGCCATTGGTTCAAAAAATGCGTGTTATAACATAGCTACAGTAAGCCGGTACACGATTTTCCATATACATTATTTTGGCATGTAGTCTTTATATTCTGAACATTTCAGCTCAATCCGGTCATTGGTTCGTGATTTATAGCGTTTTTATGATTTGGTGTAAACTACTCGAGTGTAAAGTGTAAAGTGGTCAGGTGATACCCGAGTTAGAATATTGTACGCATTTAGTATGATAAGCGGTGTTCATAGTTATCCCCCCAAAAATAAAAATTCTGATAGATTCCCCCATTTTTCGTATATCCCCCTGCATTAAATAGGTATTCTTGCTGTAGTGTAAAGTATACCTGGTTGACTTGATCCGCAGATTTAAAATAGTCTCCAGTATACCTATAGTTGGGGTACCCACCCTGTGACGTCATCACTGACGTCCATCCCCTAAATAACCTACAAAACATGTAGCCTATGTTTCAACACAGGACTATGCTTCAACACAGCCTATGCTAAAGCACTGGCTATACTTTGTGTTGCGATCTGAGGAGACCGGTTAACTACTTATACCTTTTGCTGAATGAAGAAAGTTTTGATGCTCTATTTTTTTCTGAAAGTTGGCTCCATATTGATATTTCCGATGGACTGTGTGCCCTGGGAAAAATTATCGCATTTTTTGCTGTGATCGTAACTGTCAACGTGGAGGGGTGTAGCTTTATTCCTTAAAACTTCTTTTAATGCTATTCAAATTAATCCACCACTCGCTTTTAAAGCTTCTAAAGCTTCCGAAATTCTAATAACTGATATCTTTGATTCTGATAGGAAGATCAGATTTATTTTGGTTTACCGACCCCCTGATTCTGACCTAGCTTATGCTAAAATTTCATGTAGATGTATTGAATGGGCTTGTTCTGTTCCTTTTCCTTCTGTAATCTTAGGAGATTTTAATTTGCAAAAAATTAATTGGTGGATAAATTCGCTTCCTAATGATAATCTTAATACCCGATTTTTCGACACACTTTCGGACACTGGTTTACACCAGTCAATAACAGAAAATACTCATGATAACAATATACATGATCTTCTCTTTACATCTGATCAAATTTGTAACGTAAAAGTTGATATTCCTTTTTCTAATAGTGATTATGAGTCAATTATATTTAACTGTTTTTTGATGCCAATCAATAATCCTAGATCATCTTTTTACAACTTTCGTAAAGCTGATTTTAATGCTCTAGGTCTTGCACTGTCTCAGATCTCTTGGCCTGATCTTTTTGATTCCTGTTTTAATGTAAATGATCTGTATAATTTGTTTGTTGGAGCGCTTCACTCTTTAATTTACGCATTTGTCCCCTTAACTCACCCCAAGCCCACGAAACATAAATATCCCAAACTAATTAAAAGAATGTTAACTAAGAAACGTATGCTTTGGAAGAAACATAAACTATATCACTCAAATGATACAAAAATCAAATATAAATCTTTTTGCAAAAAAATGGATATTGAAATTATGCTTCTGAAGAAATTAATCTTTTTTCTGATAAAAGTTTTTCCATGGCTACAAAATCGTTTCTGATCCTTCAGAAAAGGTTAATTTGTTTAATAACTACTTTTCTTCTGTTTTTTCTGTTGATAATAATCAACTTCCTTTTCTAGATTCGATGACTGGTTTTGCATTGCAGACCATTCATTTTTGACACTTGGAACGTGCAACTGGTTTAAATCGAATAAAAGGTTCTTTTTCTGTTGGTCCTGATAGACTCTGTAATTTTTTTCTGAAAAAACTTTCAAATTATCTAGCTGAGGCATTAGCAAGTATATTTAATATTTCTTTTTAATTAGCACTATCCCTAATTTATGGAAATTGGCCAATGTAACTCCTGTCTTCAAAAAGAGGAGACGCAGCCTTAGTGAGTAATTACAGACCGATTTCTATTTGCTGCTCATCAAGTAAAATCATGGAAAGTTTGATAAACTCTAAAATTATCGATTTTCTCACTACAAACAGACTCTTATCTTCTTCTCAATTTGGTTTTCTGAAATCTAAGTCTTGTGAATTACAACTACTTAAATGTAAACACAGCTGGACGGTATCTTTGTGCAATAGGACTTCTGTCGATGTAGCTTACATCGACCTTTCGAAAGCTTTCAATAAAATCCCGTTATCTAAGCTTTTAAATAAGCTCTCAAAATCTGGAATGAAAGGTCTACCTTTTAATTGGCTTGATTCCTTTTTACATGGTCGGTCTCAGCGTGTTTGTATTAATGGAGTTTTTTTCTGATTTCATGCCTGTGGCAGTGGTGGTGTATCAAGGTAGTTGTATTAGTGTTACTTAATTCTTAATTTATGTTAATGACCTATGTAACTTGATGAAATATAGTAAAATTTACCTCTTTGCCGATGATGTCAAAATCTTCGATCCATCTTCTGATTATCATTTAATACAAAAAGATCTGTATAATATTTATACTTGGTCTATTAATTGGCAACTTCCTGTTGCTCCGGAAAAATCTACAGTTTTACATCTTGGTAAAAATAATCCAAAAAGCTTTATTCTTTGAATAGTATAAATATTCCAAATGATATTAGTTCCGTTCGTGATCTGGGTGTTTATATTACCCACAATCTCAATTGTAAGGAACATTTAAATCACATAATTAAAAAAGCTGTTTCTCAGTTGTTTTCTAATACACAAAGCTTTTCTTTCTCGTGATAAATATAATTTAGTTAGGGCCTATACTACTTATGTAAGACTGATGCTTGAGTATTCTGTTTCTATATGGAATTCATATTATGCAAATGATATAAATCGTCTTGAAAATGTTCAGCGTCTTTTTGGTTTTAATAGGAATTTATCCTATCTTGAACGCCTAAAGCTTCTTGACCTACCTTCTTAAGAACTTTGTCGTCTTCATATATGTCCATGTCTCATGTATCAAATTATTAACGGTTTATCTTGTATTGATGCTAATGAATTCTTCATTTTTAATTCAGGCACAACCCGATCTGTAAACAGTCGTAAACTTACGTTACCAGTTGACCGTTCCAATGCTCACCTCAACGATTTTTCGAAATGATACCAAAAAATTTGGAACTGCTTACCTGATCAAATAGTCTCTTCTACCAAAATTTGTTTGTTCAAAAAAGAGCTCCTAAACATTGATTTTACAAATTTATTGTTGGGGCATACCTGGCTGTATCATTTCCGTGATCTTTGTATGTCCTTTTGTTCAGTCGCTATTTTATCATGTATTTGTGTTTTATCAAATTTTGTGTATTTTTCTGGACAATAAACACTTTCTTGTCTTGTCTTGTCTTGTTCGTTCTAATTTACAAAAATTCGATTTTTTTCATAAGAATATCTCTGTTTGGAATTACCTACCTGATTTTGTAGTTTCTTCCCCTAACTTAAATATATTAAATCTAGATTAATTGATGTCGACGGGCAGAATAGAGTATACTGGAAAGTGTCAAATTTTCAAAAAAAGACATTTTCTAACTAACTTTGGGATGGGGAGTTCATATTTGAGAGAATTAGGTGGCGGTCGGCATTATTGGCCGAGTTACAGGCAGTTGAAGTTCACATGCTTAAGGATAGGCGAAAAAAGGGAAAAAATGGCGTTTGGGGTATTTTTCAGTTTTCAATGCTATATGCTTTTACTTTATTGACTGTACGTTTTATTACTTTCTTGCATCCTTCGTAATTGTCGCATTTTTCAGTAATAAATTATTTCAGTTATTTCAGTAATTTTTTTTTTCAATTTGACCAAATTTATATTGTTTTAATTCTGTCTCTGTCGCAATAAACTATTTCATGTTTATTTACAGTCAAAAACCAGCGGCCTTGACTGCAAATAATATAACTTAGTGTGCTAAATTATTTGCAGTCTATGCCGCTGGTTTTTTTGAGCAAATAACATTTTTACCCATACGTTGAAGTGCTGCAAACATATGCTACTATGTATTATACTACTGCAAGTTATCAAGACTCCCCAATATTATTAATTATGCCGAGCTTAAACTCTAAACCGGTTGATTCGCCAAAGATCAATAAAGCTGTGGATACAACGTCCAAATTGGCCAAAAAGTGTCATTTGTGCAGCAATTTATTTAAGGCCGGTGATTGCTTGGCGGGACGATCAGTGCGACTATTGCGACCTGTGGGGACACCCAAAGTGCATGGGATTGGACCAGGCTGCCTGCAATGCACTCAAAAGATGTGGCGCCAAATCCATGAAATTCTTCTGCCCAAATTGCGTACCCAAGATAGATCACCTGATTTCCATGGAAAAACATATGGATGACATGGAGGCCCGCTTCCATGAACTAGAGGTAAAACTAGACACTAAACTCAATTTTTCCATTGCTAACAAAAGTCCTTTCCCGGCACAAGCACAACTGCCGCCGCTTCCAACCGCTCGACGCACCGCCCTTGTTCCCCATGGCCCAGCCAGCATCTTTTCCGCCATTCGACAGCAGGGTGCTCGCCCAAATGGTGGAGTCGGTTTTGGAGGCGCAGATGAAGCGACACAACGCGATTCTTTTCGGGCTGCCCAACTCGGTCGACGACCTGATCTCTGTCCGGAAGTTGATGTCCATCAGCACGAGTTTGGGATACGATTCCGTCATGCCTTTTGACATCCAGCACGTTTTCCGAGATGAGCCGGCCAACGAGGACGGTAGTCCACGTTTTTGAAGGTGATCTGTGCCACGTCAAAGGTGAGGGACGCTTTATTGCATACATAAACAAAGTTGTGAAATTAGAGGATCTCGAGTACAAGGATTTATGCGCCAGGCCGGATCTCACCTTTCAACAGTGGGTGGATGGGCACAATTTGCGCGATAAGTTGAAAGTGTTTGATCAGGATTTTCATTATATTGATTATAAGCGCAAGGCCATAATTTGTAAGACAAGCCATTCGCCAGTTTTTTCATTGTATTCGTCCAATTTTATTAATCATTGAAGACGATACGCCCCTTTCAAATTTTCTGGACAGTACTTAAAAACCTGAAATTAATGTTAATTTAGAAAAAATCAATAAAACACTTATACCTCAAAATACTGGTCTCCCTGGTCGCCAATCATTGAAATGCATACTAATTAACGCCAGAAGTTTAGGTAATAAGATCAGTCAACTTCATTGTTTACTCTCTCAGTCGATTTATAACCTCATATTTATTACAGTCTTGGCTTAACTGATTCTTTTCCAGATTCCTTATTGCTAAACTTTGATTATAATGTTATCCGCCATGATTGTGAAAATAGAGTTGAAGGTGGTGTTGCAATCATATACAATAATAAGCTAAAACTAAAAAATTTGAACATTCCTGACATTTATATGCAACAAGAAACCGTTGTTTGTGATTTCAACGTTCTCAATACAAAATATCGATTTGTGCTTTGTTACAGAAGTCCTTTGCTAAATAATGAAATGAACAACCAACTTCTCGAATATTTAGAATGGTCTTGTAGAACTCCTAGGATCATCGTATTATTGGGGGATTTTAACTTTCAAGAAATAAAATGAACAAACATTTTTTACTTGCTGAAAATAGTATCTCTTCACATTTTTTGATTTTGTGAATCAGGTTGGATTACACCAGTTCATACGTCAACCAACATTAGGTAATAATATACTGGATTTAGTTTTTGCTGCAGACAAGTCATCCATATTCGATATACAACATTTGCCACCTTTTGCATCTAGTGATCAGGACTCAGTTGAGTTCAATATATCCACTCCTATAGAACTTAAGGAAAATCATAACACTAAAACCTCGACTTTAAAAGAGCTGATTATAACTCGATTATTTGTGATTTATCCATAATAAGCTGGCCTGATGTTTTTCAAACTGTGTAAACATTGACGATTTTTATAAAGCTTTTTCTACTAATTTAACTGAAGCCATTAAATCCCATGTTCCTTTTAAGAAGCATCCCATTACAAATAAAAGTTTCCCAAAAATATTTTGTATCTTCAGAAGAAGAAGTTAAAAATTTTTAATTCCCGATTTAGAGGTTAATGGTCAAATTGTATCCGACCAATCAATCAAGGCAGATGCTTTTAATACATTTTTTGGATCGGTTTTCACTTTAGACAATCATGAAATTCCAGATAATGTGAATCACGTAAACGTAACGAGATCGTCCGAAAGTTGCTTTTGAATATTCGGTAATTTCCTTGGCGTTGAATAAGCTAAAACCCACATATTCTGTTGATCCTGATGGGTTTTTGCGCATGCTTTATAAAACAAATTACGTGATGTTTTGATTGCTCCCCTGTCTACAATTTTTGAAGTCTCTTATAGAACTGGAAAACTTCCCAAGTCCTGGTTAGAAGCCTTGGTAATCCCAGTTTTTAAAAAAGGGAACCCCATTCCGTAAATTTTAGACCAATTTCACTCACATGTATTTTTTGCAAAATTATTGAGTCAATAATAAATAATTGTATCATAAACTATATTAATCGAAACAATTTGTTGAACCCACAGCAATTCGGTTTTATGAAAAACAAATTGTGCGATTCTCAATTACTAAAATGCAAAAATATTTGGACTAAGAATTTAGATAATCGGATTCCTACTGACATAGTTGATGTAGATTTTTGTAAAGCCTTCGATTCTGTTGTTCATTCTAAACTGTTACGGAAAGTTGAATATTTGGGAATTTCTGGAGTTTTGCTAAACTGGATTCGATCATTTTTATCAGGCAGATCACAGAAGGTAAAAATTGACGGTCATATATCTAATTCATTGCCAGTAATAAGCGGTGTTCTTCAAGGAAGTGTTCTGGGTCCCACGTTATTTTTGATCTTTATAAACGATTTATTAGATTCGATTAAAAATAGCAATATAATGCTGTTTGCTGATGATTTGAAAATTTTCAACGAAATCTGAAAATTCCATCCTATTACAGTCTGATCTTGATTCATTGCATTCTTGGGCCGAAAAATGGCAACTGAAAATTAGCTACGAAAAATGTGCAACGTTATATTTGGTTTACAGAAATCCGGAAAGGGGCTACAAGTTAGGTCTATCTGAGTAAAAATATGCCGAAAGTTGTATGAAGGACCTTGGTATTTACATATCTAATGATTTATCATCGGGCATTCATTGTACAAATATTGCGTCTAAAGCTGCTAGAGTCGCATCCTTAATACACAAAACATTTGTCTCAAAAAATACCAATTTGATGATCAGAGCTTTTAAAACATACGTTAGACCTATCCTTGAATACGGATCCGTTGTCTGGAATCCATACCAAATTGGAGATATTACACGACTTGAAAAAGTACAAAGAAAATTTACAAAAAAATTATTTTGGAATAAAACTTTATCGTATGATGAAAGATTGAATATCCTAAACTTAGAACGACTCAAAACCCGTCGTATCCACACTGATCTTGTCTTTGCCTTTAAAATTGTTAAACACAAAATATTGACATTTAATGAATTTTTGAGCTTACACCTGATAGAGGTACTAGATACGTAAATAACATGAAACTGTTCATCAAACAATCACGTTTAGATTGTAGAAAACATGACTTTGCGAACAGGGTGGCTAAAATTTGGAACATTCTCCCGCAGAATACAGTTGACTGTAATAACCTAATAGCTTTTAGGAATATGATTTCGGAAATTGATTTTAGTGTTTATCTTAAGGGGCGTACGTAAGAGCATTGTGCCTTACGCTCCTGGTTTGTTTTATGCAGATTGTGTATTATGTTCACATTGACAATGCGTTTTTACCTACTTTTTATGTGTTTTCTTTAATACTTTTACCGAATAAATTTTCTTCTCCTCCTTCTTATTCTATTAAACTGTGTCCGACCTTATTTGCAGTCTATGCCATTGGTTTTGACTGCAAATAATATTACAATGTATCCGATCTTATTTGAGTCTAGGCCGCTGGTTTTAGACTGCAAATAAAATATGTTGTGTGCTACATTTTTTGCAGTTGACTAAAAATAATCACTGCCGCACAGTTGCACGATAATTTGGCGAGAATGAGGGTAGCAGTGTTGCCAGGTACCAAAATTCAGATTCTCCTGCACAGAGGTAAAATTGGGGAAAAATTCTCCTGCAATTCTCCTGAAAATATCTTGATTCGCCTGAAAATTCTCCTGGCTCATATTTTGCAGGAAAGGTTGTACAGCATATCTACAATTGTATGTACACATGCATATCAAGCATGCTCAGGCCAATTTACCTTGCTTTACCCAACTATTTTATTCTGATCTCTTGCCTGTTATTCCTTAGGACACTCAAGGCTAAATAATGAACATTAATTCTCTCACAAAAAGCTCATGGAGCATATCTGCATTATACAGGCAGATGCAAAAATAATGGAAGACTAATGCTGCACCACAAAGTATAACATTTTATTCAACATCAACAGCTGACAAACATTCAATAACAGATTCCTGATCTTCATCAGGAGCTACATGTTTGGTCATGTAAATAGAATCTGTAAAGCGCAACAACATCTGTTTTGATGGCTTAAAGCTAGAAAGAGATATATTCCATAAGATAAAGGCATAACGAACAGTGATCACAGCATCAACTGAATGGCACAATAAGCGATTTCTTAACTTATTTTTTTCTTAACTCCGTTTTCATGCTGTGGTTTCAATTTCACCACTGAATTAGCCTGAGCTAACATTTACAATGGCAGTTTCTTTCGACATAGGAAATTTAAATTATAACATGTATCTACACTAATATATTATACAAAGGCACTAATCGGCTATCCTGAACAGAGAACAGATAATTTTTATATACTGCTCAAGGGCCTAAGCTAAAGAGGTTGCATTGTTTACAATACACATTATTCGAAAAAACAGTTTCTGTGCTCAAAACAGTGACCGCCAATTTTCAGTTGCACTTACATCATCAAAAATTTCTGAAAAGAGCCCTGTTTGCAATGTCTTTTGAAAAAATAAATAACACTTTATTTCTAATTGTATGTACTTCAGTAGCAAGCAAATCCTTACGTTTTGAAATATATCAAAAAAATGTTTATAGGCGCTTTGCAAACACCGTTTTTTTTTCCAGCGACTTGGTTGACATTATAGACCAGACCCAAAATTTTTTTCCACTTTTTCCAACCTTTTTCCACGTATTTTGGGAGGTGTGAAAACGTTAAAAATAGAGCGCCTGTGTTGATAAATCAGTGTTTTTTAACTAGAAAATTTTATGTACATATGCAATAGCGGTGTTTGATGCACTTTTTGTATAAAAATTTCGCGCTCTACAAGAAATATCACGATCAGTATACGTTATTTACGTTAAAACTTGAATTTCCTTCCTCCAGTAAAGCATTTTAGCGAATTCTGAAGTCGTTTTTGACAATTAAAACTATGATTTATCAAATGGCGCGAAGCGCCAGAAAATTTTGAAATTTTAGCTCTCTAAATCATTTTTGCATTACAAAAACTGTGCAGAATGTAAGGATTTCAATCGTAGTGGAGTTCTAGAACCAGATTATCGATAAAAATGCTGCAATTGGCGCCGCGCGGCTTAAACAATAATAACAAGTAAGAATTAAACAGGGTTGGAAAAAACCAAAGTTTGAAAATTTTCGATATTTTGGTTTTTTGGTTTTTTATGGTTTTTTATGGTTTTTTACGGTTTTTTAATGGTTTTTTATGGTTTTTTAATGGTTAAATATTGGTTTTTATATCTTAGTCGTGAGTATAAGTGTTTAAATGCTTGATAAATGCACTAAATTAAAGAACAGGCATGAGTTACCTTACAAATTATTCAGGAAAAATAACAAAAGTGAACAATTTCAAATTTATTCAGCAGTAAAGCAAGTAAACAAAGTCGGACAACGGACGGCAATACTACATGATTCACTTCTCACTTCACTTCACTTTACGAACGATACAACGATAACAAACGAATGAAACGAACAAAACGATACACACAAATACATAATCATCATCAGGCACGTTGCTGTGGGGGGATTGGGGGATATGTCCCCCCAAGGAAAAATTTCAATTTTTTAATACTATTTTTGGCCGTTTTTGGCATTTGGTCCCCCCCAAAAAATAAGTTGGTCCCCACAAAATTGGAGGGTCAGCTACGTGCGTGGATCATCATTACATTACGATTACAATTACGTCTCTCTTACAAAAAAAAGTTCAACCAAAATGAAAATAAACTATTTCATGCCGTTTATTCCCTAAATAATTAGTCTACTCTATGCTAGAGTAAAGAGTGCTATCTGCACATGTTTACAAATGATGAAATATGAATCTTGTGACATTTTTTAACATCGACTTGAAAAAACCAAAAAAACCAAAAAAAACCAAAAACCAGGCCGATTTTCAAACCATAAAAAACCATAAAAAACCATAAAAAACCAAAAAAACCAAAAAACCAAAAAACCATGCCCGGCCAATCCTGGAATTAAATCAATTCGGCGCGAAGCGCTGAAAAATTTGCAGTTCGCCTCTCTAAAACGCATTTTCGCATTACAAAAACTAACTGAATCCGTGCAGAAGATATGGATTTTCAATCGTAGTGAAGTTCCAGACCAGATTGTCGATAAAAATGCTGCAATTGGCGCGGCGCGGCAATAAGATTAATAATAAATAAGAATGAAATCAAAATTTCTAAAGTTTTAACTCTCTAAAACGCATTTTTAACATTACAAAAATTTTCAACAAATGCCAACCAAGCCCAAAAATTTTTTCCATTTCCCAAAATTTTGGTTGACAAATAGACCAAAAAGTGGAAAAAAGACGGTGTTTGCAAACGTCTGTGACTGATAAATACAATTAGACGGTGTGTAAAGCTATGTATTTCTGCACTTCGTGATATTAAGTGAATAAATAAATGAATGAATGATTTACAACGGAAGCACGAAACTTATTTGGATATAGTTATAACTTAACACTTAGGTCTTAACTATGAACGAAATAAATTCTTAATGTGAAAGATCTAAGTATAAAATTATATACAACTAACTAACTACAGTAAGTACAGTAAGAAGGTTAATGTATGATAATCATTATAACTTGCTGTTTAAGTTTTGAAAATTCTCCTGAATTCTCCTAGATTTTCAGGATTCCACTGAATTCTCCTGACATTTTAAAATTCTCCTGCATTCTCCTGCATGTTTACAACTTCTGAAATTTCTCCTGAAAAGCCCATTATCCTGCTCCTGCTCCTGAAAATTTTAGATTCTCCTGAATTCAGGAGAGTTCTCCTGCAGTGTTGCCAGGTCCCAAAATTCAGATTCTCCTGCACAGAGGTAAAATTGGGGAAAAATTCTCCTGCAATTCTCCTGAAAATATTTTGATTCTCCTGAAAATTCTCCTGGCTCATATTTTGCAGGAAAGGTTGTACAGCAGATCTACAATTGTATGTACACATGCATATCAAGCATGCT
The DNA here is from genome assembly GCA_036768485.1 of Mermis nigrescens. Lineage (NCBI taxonomy): Eukaryota > Metazoa > Nematoda > Enoplea > Mermithida > Mermithidae > Mermis > Mermis nigrescens. The sequence goes on from JAVLUZ010000020.1 coordinate 406,267, forward strand.
CAGGCCAATTTACCTTGGTTCACCCAACTATTTTATTCTGATCTCTTGCCTGTTAATCCTAAGGACACTCAAGGCTAAATAATGAACATTAATTCTCTCACAAAAAGCTCATGGAGCATATCTGCATTATACAGGCAGATGCAAAAATAATGGAAGACTAATGCTGCACCACAAAGTATAACATTTTATTCAACATCAACAGCTGACAAACATTCAATAACAGATTCCTGATCTTCATCAGGAAATACTGCTCAAGGGCCTAAGCTAAAGAGGTCGCATTGTTTACAATACACATTATTCGAAAAAACAGTTTCTGTGCTTAAAACAGTGACCGCCAATTTTCAGTTGCACTTATATCATCCAAAATTTCTGAAAAGAGCCCTGTTTGCAATGTCTTTTGAAAAAATAAATAATACTTTATTACTAATTGTATGTACTTCAGTAGCAAGCAAATCCTTACGTTTTGAAATACATCAAAATAATGTTTATAGGCGCTTTGCAAACACCGTTTTTTCCCAGCGATTTGGTTGACATTATAGACCGAACCCAAAATTTTTTTCCACTTTTTCCGACTTTTTTCCACATTTTTTGGGAGGTCTAAAAACGTTCAAAATAGAGCGCCTGTGTTGAAAAATCAGTGTTTTTAAGTGGAAAATTTTATGTACACATGCAATAGCGGTGTTTGACGCATAAAAATTTCGCGCTCTACAAGAATATCACGATCAGTAACGTTATTTATGTTGAAACTTGAATTTCCTTCCTTCAGTAAAGCATTTTAGCCAATTCTGAAGTCATTTTTGACAATTAAAACTATAATTTATCAAATGACGCGGAGTGCTAGAAAATTTTGAAATTTTAGCTCTCTAAATCATTTTTGCATTTCAAAAACAGTGCAGAAGGTAAGGATTTTCAATCGTAGTGGAGTTCTAGGACAAGATTATCGATAAAAAATGCTGCAATTGGCGCCGCGCGGCTTAAACATCAATAACAAGTAAGAATTAAATCAATTCAGCGCGAAGCGCCGAAAATTTTTTGTAGTTTCACCTCTCTGAAACGCATTTTTGCATTACAAAAACTAACCGAATCCGTGCAGAAGATTAGGATTTTCAATCGTAGTAAAGTTCTAGATCAAATTTTCGATAAAAATGCTGCAGTTGACGCCGCGCGGCTCAAATATTAATAGCAAAAAAAATTAAATCAATTCGGCGCAAAGCGCCGAAAAATTTTTGTAGTTTCACTTCTCTAAAACGCATTTTTGCATTAAAAAACTAACTGAATCCGTGCAGAAAATAAGGATTTTCAATCGTAGTAAAGTTCTAAATCAAATTGTCGATAAAAATGACGCAGTTGGCGCGGCGCAGCTCAAATATTAATAACAAAAAAGAATTGAATCAATTCGGCGCAAAGCGTCAAAAATTTTTTGTAGTTTCACTTCTCTAAAACGCATTTTTGCATTACAAAAACTAACTGAATCCGTGCAGAAGATAAGGATTTTAAATCGTAGTGAAGTTCTAGACCAGATTGTCAATAAAAATGCTGCAATTGGTGCGGCGCGGCTTAAGGATTAAAATCGAAAAATTCGGTGCTTAGCGCCGGTTTATTCTATTATTTGGCAGTTTCTACCGTTTTATTGGTGGAAAATCAAAAAATTAGCACTTTGCGCGCATAAGAAGCATTTTTCCGTCAAAAACATGAAAAAAATTTTGAGAAAATTTAATTTTTTAATGGCTTAAATCGTGCAGGATGATGTGGAAAGCCCAAAAAACACATTATTTAACGGCCCTGCGCATTTTTACGAGTTTTTTTAGACGAAAAAAATTTTTTTGGAATTCCCCCACTGGCGAAAATCCTGGCTACGCCTATGCAAAGCGCCGAAAAATTTTTTGAAGTTTTAACTCTCTAAAACGCATTTTTAACATTACAAAAAGTTTCCACAAATGCCAACCAAGCCTCAAAAATTTTTTCCATTTCCCAAAATTTTGGTTGACAAATAGACCAAAAAGTGGAAAAAACGGTGTTTGCAAACGTCTATGAAACTGATAAAAACAATTAGACGGTGTGTAAAGCTATGTATTTCTGCACTTCGTGATATTAAGTGAATAAATAAATGAATGAATGAATGATTTACTACGGAAGCACGAAACTTATTTGGATATAGTTATAACTTAACACTTACGTCTTAACTATGAACTAGTGACCGAAATGGCCGGAGCCGGAGATCCGGCCGGAGCCGGATTGGACCATGTTGCTCCGGCCGGAGCCGGAGCTGGAGGCCGGAGCCGGAGAAATATAATTGTACACATGCGGATAGATAGGACATCTTTGTGACCAAGACCTAGACCATAGTGCACATGCATCTTAACTGCATATCAGCTAGTTAGATATGTAAAATACGGGGAGGATTTAAGGGGGACGGGGGGAGCGGCCGCCTCCATTGGCCAAAAATATTTGGCGAGATAAAGAATGGATATGCAATTTGCAATGACTTTTGGCCATCAGTGACCATAATTTCTCAAATTTTTCCGGCGCTATGCGTTGGATGATATGTGCCTATTAATGAGATTCATTTACTTTCTTGGCGACCTGGAAGCCATTATCTGTTCATGTACGTTTCAAAACAATTTTAACAGCAGAACCAGCTATTTTTTGCAGGTTTTCTTCTATTTTCATTTAAAAATTTCGATGTTTCGCATCAAATGCTATAAATACAAGAAATCAAGCAGTAAATCATGCTTCTAGATACGATTTTTTCGTATTCGGCAAAAATTTTTCCCAATGTTCAAAGACTTTTTGGGACCGTCTTTGTACATGTACAAAGATTTTTGGGAAGACAAAAATTGCAAAAAAGGTCTAAAATTCTAAAAAATTTTCGGTGCTTCGCGCCGAAATGAGTGATTGTGTGTTCAATATATCTTTATAATAGCAGAAATTGCACTTCAAATGGAAAAATGTCAAATTTTTCGGCGCTTAGCGCCGCTTTACGACGATTCTTAGTGATTTTTGCCCTATGAGTCTCAGAAATTAGCTAAAATACACTACCAAAAGTCGAACAACTTTGTTTTTAGCCACACTAAAATCGCTACTGTACAATACGATAGTACCTAAAAATGTGTGTGCAAAAATGTACAAAGACTTTTGGGGACGATCTTTGTACATGTACAAACGGACTTTGTAGAAACAACACTGCTTCTAGACGTCTATCCGCCTTAATTTCACAAATTTTCCGGTGCTTCGCGCCAGATTTTTATTAAAGTCAAAGAAAGTTAATGATTTTCTCGCACAAAATTGTCCAAAATTTCATAATGTTCAGAAAAAATATTGCATCAAAAGTGATTTCATGTAAAAGTATACAATGTAAAACACTCGAAAAAACGCTATTTCGCGCGTTAAGGGCAAATTTTTGGACCTATTTTTTGACTGTTTTTGGAAAAGTTAAGATACCCCGTAGGAAAATCCTAGATCCGCCACTGAAAGAATGGATATGCAATTTGCAATGATTTCTGGCCGTCAGTGACCAAATTTCTCAAATTTTTCCTGCGCTAAGCCCCGGACGATACCTATTAATGACATTTATTTACTTTCTTGGCGACCTGGAAGCACGGTTTTTTATGTTCGGCAAAGATTTTCCCCGATGTACAAAGACTTTTCAGGGCACAAAAACTGCTAAAAAGGTCTAAAATTCGCATTAAGCAGTAAATCATGCTTCTTGACATCTACCCGCCTTAATTTCATAAATTTTTCCGAGCGCTTCGCGCCATGTTTTGTTAAAGTCAAAGAAATTTAATGATTTTTTTTCAGACAAAATTGTCTAAACTTTTCAAATTTTTAGAAAAAATATTGCGTCAAAAGTGATTTGATATAAAAGTATACAATGTAAAACACCGAAAAAACGCTACGTTGCGCGTTAAGGGCAAATTTTTGGACCTATTTTTGGCTGATTTCCGAAAAGTTCGGATACCGCCCCCTGAGGAAAATTCTGGATCCGCAACTGGTAAAATAGACTACATTCAACAAAATATTTTTCAATGCTTTTATTTAATTAAAGCTGTCGTCTCCATAGCTTGCAATAAATAAAGAGTCAATAGGCAATATTTGATGTCAAAGCATGATTGTGTGTGACACTACGTTACATGCTATACTATATTCAGTGAACCGCGAATATGACGTACAGAATGGACAGCAACATTATCTGGAAAATCAATATAGCATGTGCAGTGCAGGCCAGACTGCATCTTATGCAACTCTATGAGTTTCAGTGTTAACAGGAATTCCCTGCAGCGATTTTCACAATTTTTTCTATTTTAATTTTTGTATTTTTTCCGAAAAATAAATATTTTACGATTGTGGTGGTGATAGACACTCTATTTGGTGTTATTTCCTTTTTCTGCTATTATATTGTGCGGCACTGATTATTGGCCAATGTTGGCCCCGAATTTTTCGTTAAGGCCAATATTGGCCAATAACGCGTGCATTAGGGGCCAATATTATTAAAAATACAGTATGTGATGATAAACATATTATGTAGAAAAATTAGAACCTGCTGAAAAAATACTATTTACATTCAAGTAAATGTTTAACAGAGTTTCAACCTACTGTAAAGCGTAAGATATCACACGCCGAATCTGTATGACCAGAATTAAGTATAGTCTGTTTCGTTTATTGGAAAGCTTTTCCGCTGAATTTAGTCCGCATAAACCAGGCCACTAAAGTGACCTATAAGTACATACCTTATATCATGCAGTCTTGCCTCTTAGCAGTATCAAAGATCATAATGCAACTCGATGTTCTATAGAATATACCTATTTGCTGTCGCATTAGCAAAAAACACTTTTGTAGCCACTTTAAACTTTTCAAAAAACCCTCGATCAAAGGAAACACACTATAGTTGCGTAGGTACCTTTATACATATAGTCTGTTTCATTTATCCGAGAGCTTTTTCAGTGAATGATTTCGATGGCTACAGTAATCCTTTTTTCTTATTTACTGTAGGTCGCTAGATCTCACTGTAGCTATGTACGTAGCAAAGAAGGGTTTTTCAATTACATTTTAAGCGGCATAATTAGTTCTCGTCTTCCAGCAGATCAATCAACTTACAGATAAAATCACGCATTCAGCTAATCCTAAGTTGACATTTTAAACACAATAGACTAAGATGCTAAGAAACGCCGCGAACTTCCGCATGGCTCAGTGGTAGAATGTCCGCTTGTCGTCGAAGCAACCTGGGTTTGATTCCAGCCGACAGCTTTTTATTCAGCGCACTTACTGTAGCATGTCCAAGCGCTGATTAAATGCCTAAATTAAATTTATATGGATGGATTAGTGCATTTAAAATGGAAGAATTCCAGCCACTCGCCCTCACTGAGTTGATTTGCCCAATTACAGTAAATCGTCTTGTTTCGCTTACTGTAGCCCTTAAAAAAATTGACTAAAAAGCTCTCGAATTAATGAAACAGACTATACCTATTGTCCTGCTACATAGGTAGGTAACCTCTACCTAGCTATTTGAAATCGCATACTGACATGCACACCTGGGCGTGGGGGTTTGGGGGGTATGCACCACACCTGGGCGTGGGGGTTTGGGGGTATGCACCCCCCATAAACCAAAATACCCCCCCCAGAAATCAAAATACCCCCCCCCCCAGAAATCAATTTTTGAAAAATTTTTTTCGTTTTTTTCGCAATTTTTTGATGCCAATGGATAGTGCTTGATGAGAAACGTCGAAAAATGGTGTTTTTATTGCCCTACCACCATTTTTAAGGCCATTTTTTGACCTTCAAAAAATCTTGCACCCTCCCGGAATTTTCTTGCTGACCACGTATGCTGACATGGCATTATAATATTTATGCACACATGTACGTACATATGTATTTATGTAGGTACATATGTAGGATTTTGCATTACGTAAGGCAAACCAACGACAATTAGAAATACCTACCATACAATTCAAACTACTTAGGCATAAAAGATAGCATAAGCAATCTCTTTCAAACAAAAAATAGCAACTGCGTATACATAGGTACTGTATATAACAGATAGCATTAGTATCATTCTTCAGAATATTGATCAGAACTTCGCTATGGCGCAGTGTGCGCGCGTGAGTTTACCAACACGAAAGTACGGGGTTCGAAACCCACGGATGTGTAGCTTTTTAAGAATTTTAAATCTTGCAAAAATTGGCCCCTAATGCACGCGTTATTGGCCAATATTGGCCTTTAACGAAAAATTCGGGGCCAACATTGGCCAATAATCAGTGCCATATTGTGCTTTGACTAAATTTAATAAACGTAATGTCAGCAATTAGCACGTTCGGTAACTATGCAAAAAACGAAAAAATTCTCCAGCCTCCGGCCGATTTTTGAATGTCCTCCGGCCGGAGCACCGGAGTGGAAAAAATGGCCGGATTTGCCGGATGCCGGAGCCGGATCTCCGGTCGATCCTTACTATGAACGAAATAAATTCTTAATGTGAAACAACTGACTAACTACAGTAAGTACAGTAAGAAGGTTAATGTATGATAATCATTATAACTTGCTGTTTAAGTTTTGAAAATTCTCCTGAATTCTCCTAGATTTTCAGGATTCTCCTGAATTCTCCTGACATTTTAAAATTCTCCTGCATTCTCCTGCATGTTTACAACTTCTCCTGAAATTTCTCCTGAAAAGCCCATTCTCCTGCTCCTGCTCCTGAAAATTTTAGATTCTCCTGAATTCAGGAGAATTCTCCTGCACCTAGCAACCCTGTTCTCCTGCACCTGGCAACCCTGGAGGGTGGCCGCATTCTAGGTCGTCTACATCTACAGTAATACTACATCCTTATATCGGCATAAATTTTTGCTCCTGCGGACAATTACACAGAAATAAAACAACCCTTAAATAATCTCGGTTATTAAGGGACCTATACTTCTTATTGTATGTCCAGATAAACCTACAGTAAAACTTTATTCAATTCTATCTTAGCTTACGAAGTGCAGTAACACAAGACAACAAGACAAGAAAATATTTGTCCATAAATAATACACGAAATTCGGTAAAACACGAATACATGATAAAACAGCGACTGAACAAAAGGACATACAGATCACGGAGTATGATACAACTATAGTCTGTTTCATATAACTTCGGGCATAAATTCTAAGAATTTTCATGGACATTAAGCCGAAGATTACGATAATCATATATTAGATCAATGCTATAATCGCAATCTGTCAGCTTATTGTCGGATATCGTTTTAAAATTTATGACCGAAGTTGTGTGAAACAGACTTAGGTATGCCCCGACAATAAAATTGTAAAATCAATATTTAGCAGCTCTTTGTAAACGAACCAATATTAGAAGCGGCGACATGATCAGGTAACTTGTTCCAAATTTTCAAATAGCGTTGGGAAAAGTCGTTGAGGTGAGCATTAGAACGGACAACTGGGCCCGGTTGCTCGACTTCACCTTAATAAAGGCTAACCATTAAAATTAATTTTTAATGGTCGACCGATGCGCTCGACTCCACCTTAACGCCAACAACCATTAAGATTCCCTTAACGGAACCATTAATTAATGGTTTTGTTAAAGTTCGTTAAAATTGAGTTGCTCGACTTGACCATTAATTAATGGTCGAGCATTTGTTAAGGAAAGTTTAAGGGCACCATTAACGAAAAGCTTTAATGGCTGCATCAAGGGAAATCTAATGGTGGCGTTAAGGTAAGCTTAACTGGTTGCGTTAAGGGAAGTTTAATGGTTGTGTTATGTTCACACATAATTCATGAAGGCTGTCAGGGTTGCCAGGTGCAGGAGAATTCTCCTGAATTCAGGAGAATCTAAAATTTTCAGGAGCAGGAGCAGGAGAATGGGCTTTTCAGGAGAAATTTCAGGAGAAGTTGTAAACATGCAGGAGAATGCAGGAGAATTTTAAAATGTCAGGAGAATTCAGTGGAATCCTGAAAATCTAGGAGAATTCAGGAGAATTTTCAAAACTTAAACAGCAAGTTATAATGATTATCATACATTAAGCTTCTTACTGTACTTACTGTAGTTAGTTAGTTGTATATAATTTTATACTTAGAGATCTTTCACATTAAGAATTTATTTCGTTCATAGTTAAGACCTAAGTGTTAAGTTATAACTATATCCAAATAAGTTTCGTGCTTCCGTAGTAAATCATTCATTCATTCATTTATTTATTCACTTAATATCACGAAGTGCAGAAATACATAGCTTTACACACCGTCTAATTGTTTTTATCAGTTTCATAGACGTTTGCAAACACCGTTTTTTCCACTTTTTGGTCTATTTGTCAACCAAAATTTTGGGAAATGGAAAAAATTTTTGGGCTTGGTTGGCATTTGTGGAAACTTTTTGTAATGTTAAAAATGCGTTTTAGAGAGTTAAAACTTCAAAAATTTTTCGGCGCTTCGCGCCGAATTGATTAAATTCTTACTTATTAGTAATCCTTAAGCCGCGCCGCGCCAATTGCAGCATTTTTATCGACAATCTGGTCTAGAACTTCACTACGATTGAAAATCCTTATCTTCTGCACGGATTCAGTTAGTTTTTGTAATGCAAAAATGCGTTTTAGAGAAGTGAAACTACAAAAATTTTTCGGCGCTTCGCGCCGAATTGATTTAATTTTTTTTTGTTATTAATATTTGAGCCGCGCCGCGTCAACTGCAGCATTTTTATCGAAAATTTGATCTAGAACTTTACTACGATTGAAAATCCTTATCTTCTGCACGGATTCGGTTAGTTTTTGTAATGCAAAAATGCGTTTCAGAGAGGTGAAACTACAAAAAATTTTCGGCGCTTCGCGCCGAATTGATTTAATTCTTACTTGTTATTGATGTTTAAGCCGCGCGGCGCCAATTGCAGCATTTTTTATCGATAATCTGGTCCTAGAACTCCACTACGATTGAAAATCCTTACCTTCTGCACAGTTTTTGAAATGCAAAAATGATTTAGAGAGCTAAAATTTCAAAATTTTCTAGCGCTTCGCGCCATTTGATAAATTATAGTTTTAATTGTCAAAAACGACTTCAGAATTGGCTAAAATGCTTTACTGAAGGAAGGAAATTCAAGTTTCAACATAAATAACGTTACTGATCGTGATATTCTTGTAGAGCGCGAAATTTTTATACAAAAAGTGCATCAAACACCGCTATTGCATGTGTACATAAAATTTTCCACTTAAAAACACTGATTTTTCAACACAGGCGCTCTATTTTGAACGTTTTTAGACCTCCCAAAAAATGTGGAAAAAAGTCGGAAAAAGTGGAAAAAAATTTTGGGTTCGGTCTATAATGTCAACCAAATCGCTGGGGAAAAAAACGGTGTTTGCAAAGCGCCTATAAACATTTTTTTGATATATTTCAAAACGTAAGGATTTGCTTGCTACTGAAGTACATACAATTAGTAATAAAGTATTATTTATTTTTCCAAAAGACATTGCAAACAGGGCTCTTTTCAGAAATTTTTGATGATGTAAGTGCAACTGAAAATTGGCGGTCACTGTTTTAAGCACAGAAACTGTTTTTTCGAATAATGTGTATTGTAAACAATGCGACCTCTTTAGCTTAGGCCCTTGAGCAGTATATCCTGATGAAGATCAGGAATCTGTTATTGAATGTTTGTCAGCTGTTGATGTTGAATAAAATGTTATACTTTGTGGTGCAGCATTAGTCTTCCATTATTTTTGCATCTGCCTGTATAATGCAGATATGCTCCATGAGCTTTTTGTGAGAGAATTAATGTTCATTATTTAGCCTTGAGTGTCCTTAGGATTAACAGGCAAGAGATCAGAATAAAATAGTTGGGTGAACCAAGGTAAATTGGCCTGAGCATGCTTGATATGCATGTGTACATACAATTGTAGATCTGCTGTACAACCTTTCCTGCAAAATATGAGCCAGGAGAATTTTCAGGAGAATCAAAATATTTTCAGGAGAATTGCAGGAGAATTTTTCCCCAATTTTACCTCTGTGCAGGAGAATCTGAATTTTGGGACCTGGCAACACTGGGCTGGTTTGGTTGGGGTAGATAAAAGTGCGAGAACTATAGACTCCAATTTTCTCTCACTTCAGTCGTTTAAGTCTTGACGCTTGTAATTACACAAGTTCTTGTATAATGGATTGCAGTGATAGTGATTCACTTGACGTAAAAAGCGAAAACGCTCGTTAGTCTGGGGTGTAAAAGATATTTGTCTGCTTGTCGAGATATACAAAAAATGCCACTCTGATTTAATCGGCGCGTTTTCGGCAACAAATTCAAAAATAGAATAAAGAAGCTAATTGGGAAAAACTCGTATTGGAATATAAGTCAGCAAAGCCTGACGTCAGTCGCGACTCGCGATGTGATTCGGATTCAAAATAAAACATCGAATCTTAAAGATGATGCCCGCAGTTACGGAAAGTCTATTAAACAGCATGAGACCGGTGGCGGTCCTCCTCCAAAAAGTCCACCGAGCCACATTCTGAAAATCTATGACATTATGTATGGAACAAGCGACGACTGTTTGATAGGCATCGGTAGTGACATGGAAAGCGGTCGAAAAAATTCAATCCAGTCTGAATCGAGTTCGACGCACAGTGAGTTTAACTTAGTCTCGTGAAAACGTTAATTGCATCCATGAAGTCTCTAGGGTCAATTTGTGCTCTTGCCATCCGCTTCCACCAATATAGTCTGTTTCATTTATTCGAGAGCTTTTTAGTCAATTCTTTTAACGGCTACAAAACAAGACGTATTACTGTAATTCTGCAGATTAGCTCAGTGAGGGCGAGTGGCTAGAATCATTCCATTTTTAATGCACTAATACGCCCAAATAAATTTGATTTAGGCATTTAATCAGTTCTGGGACATACTAGAGTAAGCGCGCTAAACAAAAAGCTATCGGCTGGAATCGAACCCGGGTTTCTTCGACTACAAGCAAGAGAGGTTTTATCACTTGAACTATGCGGGAGTTCGTGGCGTTTTCTTAACATCTTAGTCGATTGTGTTTAAAGTGTCGACTCAGGATATGATGAACGCGCGATTTTTATCAGTAAGTTAATTGATTTGCTGGAAGACGAGAATAAATTATGCCGCAAAAATGTTGTTGAAAAACCCGTCTTTACTACATAACTACAGTGAGATTTAGCGACCTACAGTAAATAAGAAAGAAGGGGTTACTGTAACCTCCGAAAACATTTGCTGAAAAAGCTCTCGGATAAATGAAACAGACTATAGTAAAGCATTCATTTTCATTTGTCGAATACGACTCGCTCCAGTGTAGAGTTCTAAATGTGAATAAATCCATAGATGATCATAATGCGAATAAGGTTTACGAACAAGTGGGGCAGGAATAGCAATAGATTTAATAATTAAAAATCAGGGAAGTTATTTGACAAGGTTGATTTTACAATCTATTTCACGGTGAAACCTTGTGCAAATTAGCGTATATAGTCCGTTTTACATAACTTTGGCCATGAATTTAAATTTTTATGACAGTCGACAGATTACGATAATTATACATCAGATCAATGCTATAATTGCAATCTGTCAGCTTATGCCAGAGCAGTTTTAAAACATACCAAACTTGTGCGAAACGGACTATGATAACAAGGGTACAGAAACTTGAGCAAAATTGTATAAATGTTGCACCCCTGAAAACCCCTCTGTAAATGTTAATGGATTTCTGCGCACATAATTTCTTAGGTAGGTTATCGTTTGTCATGATTCTTTCGTAAAGATGATTGAACTGATGCACAATCATTAGTCTGTTTCACATAAGTATGGGCACAAATTTTATGAATTTTTACCGACAGATTACGCTTGTATATCAGGTCAATCATACGTGGACAGCAAGAAAATTCTGGGGGGGTGCAGATTTTTTTGAAGGTCGAAAAATGGCCTTAAAATGGTGGTATGGCGATAAAAACACCATTTTTCGACGTTTCTCATCAAGCACTATCCATTGGCATCAAAAAATTGCGAAAAAAACGAGAAAAATTTTCAAAAATTGAATTCTGGGGGTTATTTTGATTTCTGGGGTATTTTTGGTTTCTGGGGGGTGCATACCCCAAACCACGCCCAGGTGTGAGGTCAATGCTGTAATCGCGATCTGTCAGCTTATTGTCACGAAGTCGTTGAATTGTTGATGCCTTCTTGAATCGCTTTACTGCAAAGAAGTCAAGGATTTAAGCTGTGCTTTAATTTAACCGTGCTGAATAAAAAGATGGAAATAGTTATAGTCTGTTCCACTCCAAATGACCCATTTTCGCTTTACGGCTTATTACCTTGGCAGAATATTTTGGGGTTAGGTTATTGCAGCAATTTGTTAGACGCGTTACATGGGAAACTTACTAATCATCAATAAGAAGAGTTTAAAGCTACCGGCCGCTGCGAGAGCTTAACCCTCCGTTTACCGTGTCCTATGCCGGAGGCATAATGAATCTTTTTTGTTTCACTTTTTCTGTTCTACCTTATCCATGTGTCCAAAACTTTGTCTAGCCTAGTTTTGGCTTCAGTTAAATCGTTTTCAATGGTTTAGCTCGGAGAGGAGTTATAGATGTAACTGCGAGAGTTACACGGTAGGCGAACCTGCCTTAGCAGTTCGCGATAGCCATTACATAGCCAATACTAGTAGCTGTCTATGACGGTGCACTGTGGGCTATGCCTTCGGTCTTCCCATTATTTTCCCAAATTTTCAACAATAAAAAACAATTAGATACTTGTCCGGTATCGTAGAGTTAAGTGTATGATAATAGTAATTGTTTAATGCATACCGCTTACGTGAATCGAGAACATTCGATCTGAGATAAAAGTCATTTCAGTATTATGTTAAATTGATCGTTGTTTTAATTTACTGTAATGGCCCTTGAGGCCAGTGTACTTAACGTTGTATTAGAGTCGGACGCTTTTTGGCTTTTCGTTTTTGCCAGTCGTACGTGTACATATTCCGTACGTTTACGTTTTTCTTTTTGCTTGTTTCCCGGCTATAGGCCGTGTGTTCTTCGTCGAATAAAAGCATAGAAAACCAACCCAGTGGTTTTGGTTATACCGAGGGTTAGGTCGGCCACCATCCCTTCGTCGAGGACTTCCACCCGTTTAGTGGACTGATAGGTAAATTCCGTATGATAGTTTATTTTATTCGAAAATCATATTTTATTTCTCAAGCCAAAAATTGATCAAAAATATTATTTAATCTTTAGGGATGATTGATCAGCATAGAGCTCGTTGTTGTTGTTTTCATTGTTCAGCGTGCTACACAAATTAGGAACCAAAAACATTTCTGATCAGGTACTGATTGAAAATAAGTTAAATAACAACTTGAGCTTGAGATAGGTCAACTGACCTCCGCGGCAAATTCCGAGACTAGGTAGGTAGCCTTAGGTCTTAGGGCGTAGCTGCTGAGATCACCCGACGAAAAGCAGCCAGCAATATTAGGGCTGAGGGGATCGAAGCCGTAAGGTCTGTAAGGGTCCAAAGATCGAAAGCCATCCAGTGCCGCGCGATCGGGGCCAGCACTAAGCGCAGACTTAAGTACCTACGTACCTAGGTAAATCTCGAAGGCAAATGTTAGCCTCGCCCGTATCGCTATTGTAGATACAGGGCTGCTACATTTACATTGGATGTTCCCTCCTTTAGGCTGCTAGCTACAGCCGAGCTGATCAATCATCGTAAAATTATTTTTCGATCCAAAAATCATCATTTTGGCCATCTAAAAATGTGTAACGTTTCGTTCACCTTTGTTGTTGTATCGACCGCGATCGTGGCAGTGCGCAATTTAAGTAAGCGTCCGTGGTAAAGATTTTGTGTATCGTGGTAAAGTCATCGTTATTTTTCTATTTCCGTCAAAATTTTATCGACGAAGGCAGCTCTCACGCTCGCATTTTTCTATAAACGTCGACCCACAGGCGACGACTCATCATTTTTCTCTCTTGACGACAGAAATTCCGTCATTTAGGTGTTTACCTACCTGTTTTTCTAACCACGTACACGTTTTTGCGCTTTAGGCTTAGTCCTACCTGTTTTCGATCATTTCGCGTCTGGTATATCTTACTTCACGTAAGGAAGTACTATTTACGTGGAAAAACCTGTTTTTCGGATCGACAAAGCCCAAACTGAAACATTTATTTTGGGCTAAATTTCGACGTACTGAAATTTATTTTACCCAAGGTCACATTTTTCGACATTTTTGATACCTACAAATGGCAGGAAAAGGTTTTGCGGACACCGCCCGCTAAATTGAAAAAACCTTCTACGCTCACCTGTTTCAGCTCGCCAATTACCTACTGCGCCTGTTGACTCTAATAGCGCGTGTAATTCTGCGAGTAATGACACAATTACGAGAGACGTAACGACTAAGGCGAATAATGATAAATTACTCCGCGTCGCCACATGCCGCGAGTAATACACAGTCCGAAGACGAATTATCATTGAGTACCATGCGATCTCGCATTAATCAATTTTCGCTAACTAGATCGGACCCTAATATTGACAATTCATCAAGTCACACAATGATCGATAATACGACTACCATTAACACGGCAAATAATCCTGAAACCAGTTCGGAACGCGAAAATCACGATTCTGACGTAGAGAGTAATCATAGTCAGCTGCATGAATGCCGACCAGAGAGCGTGCTAATGCTAACGTGACTAATAATCTCCTTTTCGAAAAGCTCTACAAGCTATTCATTTACAATTTTCGGATCTTTCTACGCGCTTTGAACAAGATAAAAAGGCAAATGCTGATGAAATGCGTAAACTGCGTCTGGAGCTAAGCACTATGCTTAGAACCCCAACCAGTTCTGAATCGCATAGAAACTAATGTAGCTGATGCGCGTTAACCACTCAATCAGATAGCGCAAATTCTTCTGAATTCAATGCGCAAAGTGCAAATCGTGCGCAAAGTACGCATAGGGCATCTTCACTGTTGTCTACTAGCAACAGAGCATCAAATTCACGCTCACCTTCAGAAACTATTCCTGAAAATACCTCTCAAGCTTGTAACAAATCGCGCGCCGGAAATCTGTAATTGTCACAGAATCCTGTAAACACGGGTTTGCCAAGCAGTGCAAACCGGGTTTTTGAAGATATACCTACGATTTTGCAGCCATCGGTATCGATTTCGCAGACGTCGCGATCTCGACCTTCGCTGTCTTTAAATCATAATGCGCCTTCTTTCGTACCTAGCTCTTCTACTACGAACTCGCAGCAGCAATTGAATCCTCCTCCACTGCAATATTTTCCACCTCAAGGCGAAAATTTACCTAATAATATGTACCTAATCCAATAAATGTGGAAATACCACTTAATAATAATATTTTGCATTCTTCCAATATCGAAATGCAACCTGCTGAGATAAATCTATCTGGCATTAACACCGAATCTGCACCTCCACCTGAATCATCTAGTAGGAAAAGACATGTAAAATTCTCTGACGACAGCTCATCTAACAGCTATGATCGCCACGCAGCCGTCGCCGCATCGCAAAAGTCGATTGCGCAGACGACGTCATCGGCATAGTTCAGGTTCTTCATCTGAAAGCTCTCGTGGTGACTCGCGTCTCGCTTGATTCCTTGAATCGCGGACCATTTTTGCGGCAAATGCAATTTGCAATTGCTAGCCAAAAATTTTTCTGATGTGCTAAATCGGATATGAAAGCATATTTTGCCAGATATTCTGAATCCTTTTGCCAATACCATATGCGATATTGACAAAGCTGATCGCTTTAAAATTCAGCGTACTGGATCTTCTTGATCCATATGCTTCTTGCGTTTTTGCAACGTCTGTTACCTAAGCTGACATACAACAATCGTATCTGCTAAAACGTAACAAGCGCTAATAGCCAACAATTTGTCAATGGACACCGTGCGCTCTTTATTGTTTTTGTCACTGAAGCAGCAGCTATTCAATCGTAAAGCTTATTATCTCGTGATAAGATTTAATTAAGTCTGATCCACTTTGAAATTGATTCGCCACATTTCAATAATTTAATGCGACATCAGCTAAAGAAGGTTTATTACCACATTTCGAAAGGGGCATATCACAAAAAACCTAGGGCATCATTAGCTGAATTTTGATAATGCGCTACGCT
>JAVLUZ010000200.1:0-13556 GCA_036768485.1 Mermis nigrescens
GATATTTCGGAAGAGATATACTGCATATATATATATCGTTACAATGACATAATTCGCATTTAGAAATTGAAAATGTCAAAATTTTTGCGCCGTTTTGAGACAATTTTTATTACTTTTTGTCGTTAGAAATCCAGAAATTGGCTGAAATATAGTGCTAAAGGTCGGATAACCCTGTTTTACCAACATGAAAGCGCTACTGTACCATGAATGTACAAAGACTTTCAGGGACTATATTGTACAAAAACACTGGTCGGACTGCTTTATATTATGTTTCCGTATAAACGTAGTAAAGAAAGTGCTTATCAAATACCGAATCGCACGGCGACTCGACGTTATTCAACTGGTATTCCTCGAAATTTTTGGCAATGTCGCCGTTGGGTGACCGAAGGTCAGTACTCACTGACAGCCTGTCGTGCATTAAATGTGCAGCGGTAAATTTGTCAGACATCGGGAGTGGTATTGAAAATACGAGAGCGCAATGCAGGACCGGCGAAGAAATGTGTACCAGCGTTGAACGAAAATCTTTGCCAAAAATGCAATATATAATGAAATTTGCCGATGAATTAACCATGGTCTGAACGAGAATACGATCGATAAAACTGATTTAAAGAAATCAGTAAAGCACATGACGAATGGAGCAGCAGTTTTGATTTTTTACCAAGGATTACTAGAGCAAGTGTTTGAAATTGACCAAAAACCGAGAACTAACTTGGCCCAAAAAAGCTCACTAACTGACCCCTCAAGGCCGGCTGACCCCCAGACCGTTCATGCTGTGCACCTGATAGCAGCTCGTATTTTATTCCAAAAAACAGATAAGGCCAGAAGAATCTTGTTTTCGACATAATAAACCACAATATGATAAAGAAATAAAAATAATAATCGACAAAGCAAAATGACGTAAAACACCCGATCTAATTGCTCTCCGATTTCAAGATGACTGCTTAATTTCTGCATACAGTCTTGTTATACGCCTCTTATCACTCAGATCCTGCTTAACGTCATTCTGATCAAAGCGATTGCACCGCATTTTATTATCTACAAATTAATCGTTTTTCATACTCTACAGATCAAAATTAATAGAACTGCGACTTATTCTTTCATAGAGCCACAAATATTTATTTTTTGAATTAAGTATATACACACTGAAAAATTTTTAATGAAAAACTATTGATAATGATTACTGCAGACCGGGCCCGGTTTGAATTTAGTCTTGCTCTATGAGATGGCTTTAACCTGACTCTAGCGCGTAGACATAAGAGGTCGGATTTAAGCCTGGCTTAAGCCGGTTCCAATGTGTTTACGCTTCTGCCAGATAAGGCCAATGTTAAGAAATACGACGATAAAATTAAATGCTGTCCATATTTACAAAGTAAGTATGAATCTGACTGAAGACAAAAATGTTAAAACCGGATTCCGATTTCTTAACAGGAAAAGTGAATTTATGTGCAAAATTTTATCTATTGTTTACAGAACTCGTCATATGCAAGAAAAGTTAAGTTTTATTCGCCAAGCCATTTTTATAAAAAGTGTAAAAATACCAAAAAAATTGAAAACATAGGTGGTTTTCAAAATCTAATGATCACGTAAGTGCAAAGGTTTTCAAAATCACGTAAGTGCAAAGGCAGTCACTTTTTAGCAAATGCGTACGTAATAAAAAATAAAGTGTTCACATTGTCTATATTCAACATGTTTTCTATTTGAAACTATATAAGTAGTTCAAATTCTTCAAACACGTTTTCTTCAGCAAATCATTCTACCCGAAGCTACGCCGAAGTTTTAAAAATTATGACATCACGTAAAAATCCGAGTCCAGTTTCAATTTTCTCCGACTTATTCCAGACTTAAAGCCGCACATTATAAAGACATTATATAGCTTTATCGTCGCCTTTTTTATTATTTAGCTTAGGTTTTAGCCTTACAGTTTACGACTGTGTGCCAGATCTACACCTGACTCCGCATCATTAAAGACTAAAGTTGGTTAAGCACATATAAGTACAGCATGGGAATTCTAGGGGGAAGGGGGATTTCAAGCCCTAAAATTTTTGAGAAGTGCCTTTTTGGGCTAAACACGAAGGGTACGCGTCAAAAAACATTGTTTAGATCAATCGGACAATGCTCGTTCTTCCTAGGACATAAAAACATGAAAAATTCACAAAAGTGAGAAAAAACAAGAAAATTGAACAAAATATAGTCAAAAAATGTGTATATGGCACGAAACACCGAAAATTCGAGATTTTTGACCAAAAATTGGCTAAAAACACTCAAAAAAGCAAACTTTTAACAATTTTTACGAAAAATCAAATTGAAAATTCAAGAGTAGGGACGCAACCGTTTTGCGGGGGGATCAGTAGCCATTCTGGAGGTTCGAACCCCTCCTTCCCAAGAACACGTATGGTCAAGCAAGGCTCAGACCTTGGTATATTGAAATGGGTTCACGGTTTCCTTAGGTTTCAAAGATGGAACGCAAGATTAGGACCTTTTTTACTCACTAAAAAATTGATCGCTTCTCTAGAAAATGCGTAAAACGCGGGATGCTCAGAGCGCAGGTAAGCAGATCCATAAATGCGTTCCATGACTGTGATTACTAAACCCCATGAATTGCACACCAAGAATAAAAGAACGATTATGACCAGCACGTAAGTGGCTTCCCGTGATTTTTCCTTCAGTCGATTTCTTCTTTCACCTAAAACGTGCATAAAAATTGAATTTATATGTGGTTAGAATCATTTGAGAAAGATAAATAACTACAGAAGAATTTAGTGCAATAGGCTGATTAACGATTTGTTTCACATGACTTTGGGCATAAATTCTAATAATGTTTGTCGAGAGTTAGCCGACAGATTACGATAATTATATATCAGATCAAATCTTTAATCGCAATCTGTCAGCTTATTATCGGAGATAGTTTTTAAAATTTATGCCCAATTTTATGTGAATCAGACTAATAGGAGAAAGAGGTCCAGAACCATTCACACCTTTTATCTTTTACCATAGTAAATGCGGTATAAAACTCCTATGTGATCAGCAACAAAATTTTTAAAGTAATTGTGGGTTCGAAAACGATGGGTACCTATTGGTAATAGATAAAATTTAGAGATTCGAACGGCCCACTCTTTCCTTTTTTTGTGTACAAAATACAAAAAAAACTTCAATTTTTTTGTTCAATCGAAAATCGACCAGAATCTACTTATACTTTGTGTACAAAGATGTACAAAGATAGCTCCTAAAATCTTTGAGCGGGCTTCAAAATCTTTGTCCCGTACAAGAATAAAAAACAGTGGAACGGCCTGTCGACAAAATAGCCTTATTTTTCGCTTAATCTTAATTTCTACTTCATTTGACTGTAACAACGTTTTTTTATAGTCATAGCTTTCTTGAAAAACGGATAAATTTTTAATGAAATATGAGCATTTGCGAATACATTCGCATGCTTTATTGTAAGTATACAAGAAGTTTAGAAAACCTGATCAAAAAATCCTCAAATTGATGCTTTTTTCAAAAAGTCGTTTTCATCCAGATAATGAAGTTGGAGTAGAGTTGAAAAATAAATACCAGAAAAAGTCAAAACTTGTTGGATGAAAATTCGAACGTGCACTTCAGGCACTGCACTAAGTCCAGCTTCACCTAGTCTTCAATGTGATACCAGGAGATTCGTGTCTCCAATTTTCGAAATATGTGTATTCGTATGCCATTGCAGTATGACAAAAATTGCACAATAACGAACGACATAAAAGAACCTTGATCTATGGCTAAATTTTTTCCACGATGTTCGAACAGCTCCGGCTATGATAACGTTCAAAATTAGTAGAACAAGGAACGGCACAAACACCATAACAATTTGAGTAATCCACAGTGAATAAATAGTAGCATAGATATCATCTTGTTGCAACATCGATTCACTGAAAACATTCGTAATAAATGTGCAATTTTAATTATTTTCAGAAACGAATTTTGTAGGGTTCGAAATAATGTGACAAAAACGTAACATATTTTATGCTAAGAAGTCAGGACTCAGTTTGATTTAACACATTGAATCATTTAGATAAAAGCGAAATTTAAATTCGTCGAAAAAACAAACATTCATACGCACTGAAAGATTTATTTCAAGAACTATTTTTTGTGAGACTTTAAGCATTAGCTAGCAATTTTTAATGAGCTCCGATTGTCGATTTCAAATAAAAAAAATGTTATTGCATTAAGACATCAATGGGCACTGGATTTCATTCAAATTAGATTATATCAGTATTTTGAGAATGATTTTGGAAACGTCACTGCCGACTGCGTCTACATTAAAGTTTTCGTAGCGCAGAAGCAAGATGCTTTATTTAAGTCAGTTACATCAGTAGTAATGGCCGTCAGTCTGGGGGCAACGCTGTAGGATAGGCTGTGTTATAACATAGGCGATGACGTAAAAATCTGCTCCTTGAGGTAAGCTGAGGGAGCAACGTTAAAGTATGGATAAAATTCAGGACGGCTAGGGGGGTGTGTAAGGAGGGGGCTCCCACCGCGCCGCCTGTTATATCATGGTCTGTCTTACAGTGTTGTTCCTTACAGAGCGTGACCGATCTGGCGGTGTCAATGAATTTTTTGCCAAAAAATAGCTTAAAAAACAATGTTCCTGGTCAATTTCAAGGATTTATTTCCGTACTTTTCGCCTTATTTTATCTAGAAACTTTCCCTGCTGAGATACTTCACACATGCATGTCTTGTTGTTACTTAATTATTTACTGTTCGAAGAAAGCACGTACACAACAAGTCACGAATAAATAAGTGATGTACAACTAATTTTGCTTCATCTGTCGCGATAATTCAGTAGAACATTAATCGCGAAAAGTTGCTAAAATTACAGTAAAAAGTGGAATAGGCAGCCATATAGATCAGCGAATACATCGGATATGCTGCAAATGTGATGTGTTTCGCATGTTTGATAAAGACAAATACGATATGACAAATCGTCGCAGGCTGACGTAAAATAATTTAAAAAAATTCGCAGTTTTTTCAAGTGTTTTTTGAGGATTTTTGAGCATATCATCCGTATACATATAATAGCGGTTCTGGGGGTCAGCCTTCAGCCTCAAAAATAGGCATAAAAGGTAGCGTAAAAGCTGCGTTAATTTACGTCATTGCAGCGAAAAAATATAATTTTCATCAATTCCCAGCAAATCTTCCATTCAGGTGAAGTAGAGGTGCATGTTTCGTATCCTCTCATTTGCATGGGCCTACATACTACCGAAAACTTGTGAAAAATTTTTGTCAGGTTGCGAAATATTTTTGTCACGTTGTGGAAATTTTTTGTCAAGTTGTGAAAATTTTTTGTCAAGTTGTGAAAATTTTTTGTCAAGTTGTGAAATATTTTTGTTACGTTCTGGAAATTTTTTGTCAAGTTGTGGAAATTTTTTGTCAAGTTGTGAAAATTTCTTGTCAAGTTGTGAAATATTTTTGTCAAAATGTGAAAATTTTTAGTCACGTTGTGGAAATTTTTTGTCAAATTGTGAAAATTTTTTGTCAAGTTGTGAAAATTTTTTGTCAAGTTGTGAAATATTTTTGTTACGTTCTGGAAATTTTTTGTCAAGTTGTGGAAATTTTTTGTCAAGTTGTGAAAATTTCTTGTCAAGTTGTGAAATATTTTTGTCAAAATGTGAAAATTTTTAGTCACGTTGTGGAAATTTTTTGTCAAGTTGTGGAAATTTTTTGTCAAGATGTGAAATATTTTTACATGCTTAAGCATAGTACTTTTGTCAAGTTGTGAAAATTTTTTGTCAAGTTGTGAAAATTTGTTGTCAAGTTGTGGAAATTTTTTGTCGAATTGTGAAAATTTTTTGTCAAGTTGTGGAAATTTTTTGTCAATTTGTGAAATATTTTTCGTCAAGTTGTGAAAATTTTTTGTCAAGTTGTGAAATATTTTTGTCAAGTTATGAAATATTTTTATGTTGCGAAATATTTTTGTAAAATTTTTATATTTTGCTGAAAGTATGCAGTTTAACGTGTTTTTTTGCTAAAATAATAGGAATTCATCAATAAGACAAAAAAAGAGAAAATAAAGAGAATATAGATGAAAAATATGAGTTTTAAGCATTAATTCTGTTGTCTCAGCTTGATCAAAAGCTGTTAACACCTGAAAAAATTAAAATTGCTTCAATTCTGCATCATGAATGCAGGTTTACTGCATCCATGACCCCAGCTGGCACGACGTGGACGTATGAATGTTGCGGAATTATTGACCGCACATTTCAAATAAAATTCACGTAACTCAACTAAAAAATTCCTATAAGTGGAAACAATTTCTGCAAAAAGTATTAATTTGTATGTTTTTCTATCCTTTCTTTTAGGGGCTAGGCACCATAAGGTCAGAATTGCCTTAAAAATGATGGTATGGCGAAAAACACCATTTTACAACGTTCCTCATCGAGCACTATTCATTGGCATCAAAAAATTACGAAATAAACAAAAACAATTTTCAAAAATTGAATTCTGGGAGGGTATTTAGGTTTCTCGGAGGGGGTGGGGTACATACCCCCAACCCCCCCCCCCCAGACGCCTAAGTGTGCTAGGCAGCCAAAACATGACTAAGTATCAGGATGAGTCATCATCAAAACATTACAAGAAATTTCAGTATGTCACGTCATATTTTGCAATTTGCGCGCAATGATGACTCATCACAAAGTCGTTCCGGAACGGGTTCTGCAAGTTGTTCCGGAACGGCTTACAGAGCGCTCTGACTATAAATAGGCCAAGCAGAGCTAGCGAGCTCATTCTTCTCAAGAACTATGGCGGCACACTTCGAACTTCCAGCTTTCAACACTCCATTGGCGGTGGTCGAGTCGAGGATTTGGGTCGGAAACGAGCGACTCATCGGCGTACGAAAAATCTTGGAATATGGCAGAATAGGCGTTCGGAACGCAATTACGGCGCAATTCTGGGCGACTATTGTTGAAGACGGGTCGTCCCAGGAATTACGAGAGCCGGTTTTAAATCGTCAAACGCTACAAAAACTGGTCGATAGCCGATTATGGGCCGGCGAAGAAAAGATCATTTCGTTTATTTTTCGAGAATTCGTCAAGTTATCGAAAGCGGACAGAAAGAATTTCGGATCGCCCGATTTCTGGGACGTTATTTTCGGCGAAGAAGAAGGAGCGCAGGTCGGCTGGGGACGAGAGGCGAGTGGTTATTACGTTGTCGGCGAAATGTTTAGGACGAGAGTGAAGCGGTTCAACTCTGAGGCCAGGGGCTACAACCTACGTTTCCTACGCGTGGAGGAGCTCCGCGGTTTTGGCGGATTCCTCCAGTCCGTTTTAGACAGCGCGTTAGGAAAGGTTTTAGACGGTTGTAGCCCCGACGATTTGGTCGGAGTCGAGCTTATTCACCCGAGTCTGGACCGGCACATAATAATTCCTTTCGTCCCCAGGCAATTTATGAACGCCGATCGGATTTTGAGCGTCGCAGAACGAGTAAAGCAGTCAAGAAAGGATTTTTCGTTCGATGAGGTAATCAGTTTGAATGTTATAATCGTTAACGCCCCCATGGGTGGCCGCGGAACAGAGCGCAAGAAAATTTCGGAAACGAGAATCGCAAATTGGGACACTTGGTTTCAAATACATTGTGGGAATGGGGGTGTTTTATCCAAATCCAAAACACGGATAAATTATGTTTAGCCAGGGCTGTAGTCACGGGTAAAGCTAAATCAGACAACCACCCTCAATGGAATTCAATTAGGCAGGGGGACAAAAGGCGTAGCACGTTACAAAAACATTTGGCTGAAAATTTAATGGTCGAAGCAGGGCTAGGGAGCATAGGGCACTCTGCGGGATTGAAGAAGTTCGTAAAATCCAGACCATTTTATCACCCACGTATCAATTGAAAGTTTATTCTCGAGATTTTAATGATTCGCTAATTTTCTCAGGCCCCCGGCCGAAAAAATTATACATTTTGTACCATCATCACAATCATTTTGATTTAATTACCCGAGTCCCCGCATTTTTTGGTTCTGTATATTATTGTGAAAGCTGTGATAAACCGTATGATCATTCTGAGCGACACGAATGTAATAAGGGCGAATGTAGATGTTGTGATTCGTCTCCTGAATGTACATTTGTAAATTGGCAATTATGTAACGAATGTAATCGATGGTTCGTGAGCGAATCATGTTTTGACAAGCATAAAGTAGGAAAACTGTCGAAAACAAACGATCAAGCTCGTCTTTCACTCTGTCAGGCTCTAAAACGTTGTAAATCTTGTAATCAATTATTAAGCAGCAAATACGGTAAAAATCATAAATGTACAGTCGAACTCGGATAAGTGCAACTGCTCGGGATGCCAAAAAAGTTGCACTTATGCGATGTTGCACTTAAGCAAGGTTGCACTTATAGGATGTGTCTTATGAAATTTCGAAAAAGGTTGCTCTTATTCGAGGTGTCTCTAGAACAGTGCAAAATCGAAAGCGTCCAAAATTTCTAGTTTTTGGGCTATGGAGAATGTAGTAATTTTTTTTGGAACAGCAGCCATTCTTATAACGTAATTATGTATCAATTTTGGACAAAATGCTGAAAAAATATTAGAAAAAGTAAAATCCAACAATGAGGCATACATAATAATGAAAGAACAACAAAATGATTAGGGAAACACCAGTAACATTCTCGAAAAGCATGATGGTGCACGAAAAAAATGCGCTTGTTTAGCAGACATTCATCATCCATTCTAAAAAGTTGTAGTTACGCATTGTGAATATGGGTTGGTGGATAAAAAAATGGTAGCACTTAAGCGAGTATTGCAGTTACCCGAGTTGCATTTATCCGAGGTGCAACCACACGTAAAACATAGGGAAGAAAATCGGGAAATGAAAGTGTTGCATGTAACCGAGGTTGCGCCTTATCAGAGTTGCACTTATCCGAGTTCGACTGTAATCAGTTTTTCTGTAAGACGTGTAATTCTAATGTACGAGACAATCATCTATGTTATATGAAGCCTATAGACAAGAATTCTGAACCAAAACGGAAACCTTTTTTTATATTTTTTGATTTTGAAACTCGTCAGGATGTAGAAATTGGGGAAAACAAGTACGGAAAAATTTTCAAGCACGAACCAAATTGTTGTATAGCCCATCGCGTTTGTGAAAAATGTATAGATACAGATTTTTGTCAGAACTGTGGCAAATATACGTTTTTAGGCGACAAATGTCTAGAAAATTTTTGTAAATGGTTATTTAGCGAGCAGCATAGGGGCGCCACAGTTTTAGCCCATAAGGCTCGCGGTTTCGATTCACAGTTTTTACTCGAATATTTACACGAAAATTGTAAAGTTTTACCCAAAATCGTAACGCGCGGCCTCGAAGTAATAATGTTGGAAGTGGGCGGTGTTCGGGTTATCGATTCGTTAAATTTCCTACCCATGCCCCTTTCTTCTCTTCCAAAAACTTTCGGGATTCCAGAGCTGAAGAAGGGGTACTTCCCACATCTTTTCAACACAAAAAACAACCAAAACTATATCGGCCCCCTACCCGACTCCGAGCACTACTCACCCAACACTATGAAAGACGAGGCGCGCGAGGAATTTTTTAAATGGTACGAGACTGAAAAAGCAAAAAACGAACCCTTCGATTTACAAAAAGAACTTGTAGAATACTGTAATTCCGATGTAGATATTTTAAGGCGTTGTTGTTTAAAGTTTCGTCAAATTTTCATTGACGAAACGGGCGTAGATCCTTTTCTAGTCAGTTTAACAATAGCATCGGCCTGTAATCACGTATTCCGTAAAAATTTTCTCAAACCAGAACGCATTGGCATTGTTCCAGCTCACGGGTACTGATCTCAAGAAAATGGCTTTCGGAAACTCAAAACATTCGTATTAGACATAAATTAAAAGGGGGCGAGGTAAAAATTGGGCGGTTTAAAGTCGACGGGATCTCGGGGAACACAATCTACGAATTCAACGGTTGTTACTATCACAGGTGTACAAAATGTAATATTGTAAATAGAAAGCAGCGAACTCTAGACAATCGAACGTTCGAGGAAGCGTATCAGGCCACTGTAGATAGACGTACGTAAAGCGTTAGAAAATTCTGGTTATACAGTTGTAGAAAAATGGGAATGTGAATTGAAGCAAGAGCTTGAACAAAGTGTAAATATGAAACGTTTTTCCGATTCTGTAAATTTTGTAACTCCGTTATCGCCGAGAGAAGCATTTTACGGCGGTCGTACAAACGCTGTAAAGTTGTATCATGAATGTAAAGAAGGCGAAAAAATTTCCTACACAGATGTATGTAGTTTGTATCCTTGGGTATGTAAAACGGGCGAATTTCCTTTAAAACACCCTGTAATTATCACTGAAAATTTTGTTTCGTTGTATGATAAGCCGTATAATGGTATTATTAAATGTACAGTCGCCCCCCCTCGGGGTTTGTACCGCCGAGTCCTACCTTTTCGACACGACGGCAAATTATTATTCCCCCTCTGCCGAACCTGCGTTTTTGAAAAGCAGGACGTCTGTGAGCATTCAGACGAAGAAAGATCAATCACTGGCGCCTGGGTATCATTAGAACTGTACAAAGCAATCGATAAAGGCTATGATGTAACGAAAATCCACGAAGTTTGGCACTACACAAAAATCGAAAAATACGATCCAACGACCAGAGAGGGTGGGCTTTTCACAGGATATATCAACACGTTTTTACGATTAAAGCAGCAGGCGGACGGGTGGCCAAAGGGATGTACAACGGAAGCGGAAAAAGAAGAATACATAGGACGATACGAAGAAATCGAGGGTATGAGGTTAGACAGGCATAAAATTGAGAAAAACTCAGGTATGCGCGCGTTAGCTAAACTCATGTTAAATTCTTTTGGGGAAAATTCGGACAGCGCAATAATTTATCTCAGGTCGAATATTTCACCGAACCGAAAAAATTTGTAAAGTTAATGTTCGATCCGACGAAAAAAGTTAGCACTGTACAGTTTTTAGGCGAGCGCATGGCATGTACAACGTATGTCGTAGAAGACGAATTTTTAGAAGCGTTAAATAACACAAATCCGGTAATAGCTTCTTATGTAACGGCTCAAGCTAGTCTTAAATTGTACTCTTATTTAGAAAAATTAGACACGCGTGTAAACTATTTCGACACTGATTCAATTATTTATTTAACTCGAAAAAACGATAATTATACGGTTCCGATAGGCCATTACTTGGGCGATATGACCGACGAGCTTAGCGGTTATGGGGATGGGGCTTACACTAGTGAATTCGTAGCGGGAGGGCCAAAAAATACGCATACAGGGTTACTATTGACGGGAAAAATATCGTACATCAAACTCATAAAATTCGGGGTTCCGTTTAACGTTCAACACTAGAAAAGAAATCGATTTCGATATAATGAAACAAATGGTCATCGGTTTCTGTTCAGGAAACGAGATCATAAAGACCGTTTTGGAAAAGAAAATTCTCAGGGACAATATGAGAAACGTTTTTACCGCGGTGTACAAAAAAGATTATAGGGTTGTGTATGATAAACGTTCTTTGGTCCCCGATTATTGTACTTTACGTTTGGCTTTTGATTGTAGGGTGCACGTGTTATCCTGGTGAAACAGGTTCGTGGACACGTGTATACCTTTATTATTTTCTTCTGAATTTTGTTTTGTTTCCCGTTTACATGTTGTGCCTTGTGAGGAGCAAGTGCCGGCGATGTGTAGCGGCCTCTGTTCGTTTTCGGTTTTGTTTTGTTGTGCATTCTCAGCCGTACCCCGCGATCCGGGTTAGTGGCGGTTGGGGTGTACAGTGTGCCTGGTGAAGTGAAAAGGTGCGTGCGCTACCTCCCTGAAAAGAGTTCGTGGGCGCACGCATACTTGTTTGACTGGCCGAGCGGTAAATACATACGTTATTTATACCCTGCGATCATACACTGTCCTATTTCCTTTTTTGTACATTGTGCTAAGAATGTTTTTTATATTATCTAGTGGCTGGCGAGCTTCATACGTCCACGTCGTGCCAGCTGGGGTCATGGATGCAGTAAACCTGCATTCATGATGCAGAATTGAAGCAATTTTGATTTTTAAGGTGTAAACAGCTTTTGATCAAGCTGAGACAACAGAATTGAGTGCTTAAAACTCATATTTTTCATCTATATTTTCTTTATTTTCTCTTTTTTTTGTCTTATTGATGAATTCCTATTATTTTAGCAAAAAAACGTAAAACAGCACAATTTCCGCAAAATGTAAAAATTTTACAAAAATATTTCACACCTTGAGAAAAGTATTTCACAACTTGACAAAAAATTTCCACAACTTGACAAAAAATTTCCACAACGTGACAAAAAATTTCCACAACTTGACAAAAAATTTCCACAACTTGATAAAAAATTTTCACAACTTGACAAAAGTACTATGCTTAAGCATGTAAAAATATTTCACAACTTGACAAAAAATTTTGACAACTTGACAAAAAATTTTCACAATTTGACAAAAAATTTTCACAACTTGACAAAAAATTTCCACAACTTGACAAAAAATTTCCACAACTTGACAAAGATATTTCACAACTTGACAAAAATATTTCACAATTTGACAAAAAATTTTCACAACTTGACAAAAAATTTCACAACTTGACAAAAGTACTATGCTTAAGCACGTAAAAATATTTCACAACGTGACAAAAAATTTTCACAACTTGACAAAAATATTTCACTACTTGACAAAAACTTTCACAACTTGACAAAAAATTTTCACAACTTGACAAAAAATTTTCACAACTTGACAAAAAATTTTCACAACTTGACAAAAAATTTCACAACTTGACAAAAATTTTTCACAAGTTTTCGATAGTATGCAGACCCATGCATACGCGTGGGAGACTAGACGAACACCTATGCAGGGTCTACTTCACCTGAATTGAAGAATTCCTGGGAAAAAGCCTAAAATTGATGAAAAAACTGCGAATTTTTCATGTTCAACCTGCGACGATTTGTCATATCGTATTTGTCTTTATCAAACATGCGAAACAGATCACATTTGCAGCATATCCGATGTATTCGCTGATCTATATGGCTGCCTATTTCACTTTTTACTGTGATTTTAGCAACTTTTCGCGATTAATGTTCTACTGAATTATCGCGACAGATGAAGCAAAATTAGTTGTACATCACTTATTTATTCGTGACTTGTTGTGTACGTGCTTTCTTCGAACAGTAAATAATCAAGTAACATCAAGACATGCATGTGGGAAGCATCTCAGCAGGGAAAATTTCTAGATAAAATAAGGCGAAAAGTACGGAAATAAATCCTTGAAATTGACCAGAAACATTGTTTTTTTAAGCTATTTTTTAGCAAAAAATTCATTGACACCGCCAGATCGGTCACGCTCTGTAAGGAATAAGACTGTAAGACAGACCATGATATAACAGGCGGCGCGGTGGGAGCCCCCTCCCTTACACACCCCCTAGCCGTCCTGAATTTTATCCATACTTTAACGTTGCTCCCTCAGCTTACCTCAAGGAGCAGATTTTTACGTCATCGCCTATGTTATAACACAGCCTATCCTACAGCGTTGCCCCCCAGACTGACGGCCATTACTCCTTA